>JAPYYJ010004186.1:0-10701 GCA_028533885.1 Nasua narica
GGGTAAACAGTATTTGTAGAAGAGCTCATCAGAGATTCAGAGAGCAGATAAAAATGTTCTCGGTGTCCTACTGCTTGGCACACGGGGGACGAACCCCGGAGCTGTTTCCAGTGGGTTCACCTCTTCGTTTGCTTTTGCAAGGTTTTCGAATCTTCACCCAGACGCAGAAAAGCACTACCTTAAGCCGCTGTGAAGGCTTCTCTCGGAAGAGAGAGAGGGCCGGGGGCACCTGTTCAAGTCTAACCTTGGGTGCTGCTGTAGGCAGAGCACCGGGTGGGGGAGGGCAGCAGGAGGAACTGGGGGGTGGGGGGCCAGGTGCGTGTACGGGCGACTGCGGGGGGCACCGTGATTCTATCAAGAATCCCATCTGATTCTTGTGATGCATCACATCCCATGTTGCATACCACCAAAGTCACGTATTTAAAATGATGTATATTTAAAATTCTGGGGGACACATTTAAGACACAGTAAACTGACATGTATTTTGTACTTCTGTAATTAATGAGGGCGCTCTGAAAGCTTTACCAAAATGAAAGTGGAATCTAAGTCGCTGGGGTCTGGGTTCGCTAGCACTTGGGGGACACAGTACCTCAGCCTCTGTGGCTTCGATAGCAGACATCCATCTTCTCACGGCTGTGCAGGCTAGAAGGCGGAGATCAGGGCTGAGTCTCTGCAAAGGTTGTGAGGGAAGGATCTGTTCAGATCTCTTTTTTTTGGCTCATAGATGGCCGTCCTGTCCCTGTCTTCACATTGTCTTTGCTCTGTGCACATGTGTTTTCAAATCCCCTCTTCTCCTAAGGACACCAGTCATTGGATGAGGGCCCACCCTGATGACCTCCTTTTAACTTACTTACCTCTATAAAGACCCTTTCCAGGAAATTCACCGTCTGAGGTCTAAGGGTCAGGAATTCAATATGAATTTTTGAGGAAAACCTAATTCAGCCCCTAACAACTGATACATAGAATCAGTTGGAACAACAACAACAAAATCCATTAGGGAAGCAAATAAGAAATAATTTATGGAGCTGTACCTACTGAAATTTTAAGTATTCTAAACTTCAGACTTCTTCCCTTTGACATAAATCAAAATTTGATTTTCCAGTTGCACGAGTCATGTAATGTCCAACATCAGGTACAATAAGAGGAAGGTAATGATATGCTAAGTGGGAACTACTTACTATTGATTCTAATAATACACTGCATTTCTGGTTTAGGCTACCAACATGTAAGATTTGATAGTAAGACAGCTTTTCTCCCTGGGCCCTCATTCTTGGCAGAAACAAGCTTTTGACCGTTTACATGTCGTATCAGAAATATCATCTCTTGCCTGTGTGGGGGTGGAAGTGAAGAAGTGTAAGGTCTTCAGAGTGGCATACAGAGTGAGGAAGGGGCAGATGCTTTTGCTGAACAGAGGAAAGCCAACGTTAGTTCCCGACCCCATGGTTTTCTATGTGTGTGTGCGCGCGCGCGCGCATGGGCACGTAGATCACTCTGCCTAACTCGTGTTCTTCCAAGTAACTTTGGAAGACACGAGAATGAAGTTTGAGCTTCTTTCTACCTGTCCCTACTAACTGGTGTGACAACCTCTAGTGACAGGGACACCCGCCACAGGTGCACGCACACCCCCTAGCTTAGGTATCAGAAATGCACGCCTTCCGCAGGCAGCTTTCCTGGTGTCTCTCTTCAGTTTTAGCTAGTATATAAAAACAAAATTTAGCAGGTGAACATCAAATTCAACCCCCACCCACACAGCTGTTGTTTTCCTTCTGTAACTGGTACACAAGTAAGAACACCGCAGATTAAAGGCCTTACGGACGAAGCCCTTCTGATCCCCTTCCTCCCTGCTCTTCGCTCCTGTGACTCAGAGGGAAAATCCACACAAGTGTTCAGCTGTTCCAAACCAGTGAATAGGCGGAGCTGATACATGAGGCTACCGTCAACATGATGGAAGATTTTCTTCCCCGTGTCCTGTACATGTAGGTCAGATCGGGGAGTGGCCCCAATACACTCATGATCACTGAATAAAGAAAGTGCATCCCAACAAGGGTCCCTTTCACCATGGGCTGGGGAAGCCAATAGGTGTCTCAACTGCTTCCTTTAAAGAAAGGGGAATGGAGAGATGGGAGGGAAAAGAGGCTGAAAAGGTTAGAAAGCGGGGTCTTAGGTGAAGGGCAGGGGGTTTACTCTACCAGGACTGGGTGACTTGCTTTGGAACTGACCTGACATGTTTAGTATCTTGTTAAGCTTCCTCTGTGCGATCGATGAAATAATCCACTAAATCTGTATTACTCACCGGCGTTTTCATAGTGGGGCTTTCTGTTGTGAGGAGAGGCAGTTAAATGCTGAGTCACCTCTCTGTAAGTGGGGGCAAGACAGAGAGGTTCCCCATAGAGTCCAGACCTGGTTAGCCTGCATACTCTTTTATCTAGCACGTGCCGTCCCATCTACTTGAGAGCAGACAGGACAGGAGGACACATGGTGGAGAGGGAGAGGTAGGGACTGTGCAACACGACCGATGAGGGGAAAGAACAGGTATCAGCGTACGGGCAACACAGGGGAGCAGTTATGTGTATGTGTGGATTCCGTACAAAATCCTGGAAGTAAATGCATGGAGTCGCTAAGAGGAAACAAAGCAAGTGGTATTCTAAAATAAGAAATCAAAGAAATAACAGATCAGAGAATGATTTAAGACAAAATAAATGTAAAGATTATACTTTTGGTTTTTAAGTAGAAAATTCTTTCAGTGTTGTGCAATTTAATATACGCTACCCCACTTTAAGCTGAAATGGTGGGAGATTTAACGGAGGAAGCTGAGCTGTCTAGGACCTTGGCGGATTCCAGGCGGATCACTGAGTTGAGTAAGTCGGGATTCAGGGAGCCTTATTACCAGTTCTAAGGAACAGCAAGGTGAGGTGAGGGAGTAGGTATTTTCAGGTAAGTGGGTGGCTAAGTCTTAGGCACAGGCAAGTCCCTTTAAATAGGTTCATAAAACCGTAAAAGGATGGTGGAGGTTTCCAGCCTTTTGGACGTAACTACGTTGAAACTGTACTCTGACAGTGATATGATCCTTTTCCTTCACTCGGTTCCAATCATTTTTTAAATAAAGGTTTTATTTATGTGAGCGAGAGACAGAGATAGTGACGGAGAGCAGTAATGGACCGGAGAGGGAGAAGCAGGCTCCACTCGCAGGACCCTGGGATCATGACCTGAGCCAAAGGCACTTAACCGACTGAGCCCCCCAGGCGCCCCAGTCCTCATGATTTATGGAATGAGTCTCCAAAGGCTAGCTTCCGTGGCTCCCGCCGGCCCTGCCCTCCTGCTCTCTGAATCCACCATGTCTGTTTCCGACTGCCCATAGCCTCCTACATGAATGCTACCTGCCAGAAGGTGCAAATCTCTCTTTTCTATTCAAGTAAGTAGTTCATGCCATCGATTTAATGACCCAAAGCTACTTCACTGAAGTCAATAGCAAACAGAGTTGAACTCACTGTAGTTAAAATCCAGGCTCCACTCAACCATCTCACCCCTCCATTCCTTTTCATGCTTTCTGGAGGCACAGGCAGGCCCTCTGGAAAACAAAAACAAAAACGAATCAAACCAAGACATTTTGCTAAGAAAAGGAGATAAGCTTATTCCAGCATTCTCAACTCAACTCTCCCACTTCTTGAAATAACATCTCCCTGGAGTTCTCTGAAAAGCTTTACATTGTTCTCTTTCTTCCAAGATCCCCTCCCCAACTCTCTCTCAGATTTCTTGAGTATTGAAAATGGGAGCAGGTGTTGACTTGTACCAACTGCATGGCAATCCTGCTCCTAAAAGGACCTGTGATAGAGGAAAACGAGATGATGCACACTGTTTCATTATTTGCCTTTTGAGAACAAGTTCACTGTGATGGGCTCTAACAGAAGTCGCTGCTAGGAATTTCAATGAGTACCGCCTTTCCAGAAAGAAATTTGTCAGTGCTTATCTAGAGCTTTCCAAAGGCCCTGCCCTTTGGTCCGGTAGATCCTCTTCCAGTAATCTCTACAAAATGTGCATTGCATCACTATTTATGGTAATAAAAAGTGAGAATAAGCTAACTTACCAACAGAAGAGGGAAGGTTAAAAAACATGGAATGGGATGTCATAAAGGAATCCTCCATGGATTCCAAAGTACATGCAGTGGCGTGGAAATAAGTTTTAGTATAAAATACTTTATCAACCATCAGTATATTCCTACTAACAGTGTACGTTACATCTATTCCTTGAGAGAAAACAAATAGAACCCACCTTGGAAACTGTTCTCTCTGTATTGGGAAAATACGGGTAATTTCTGTTAATGTATATCTGTTTTACTTTCTATATAAGCCCATATGACTTTTACAATGAGCAAAGTACTATTTTTACGAAGAATGAAATAACGTAGCGAGGAGAAACTCTCTCTTCCTTTCAGGCTAAATTTCCTATAGACATTCTTTTTCTCCCTAGTAATGAATTCTTCCTGTGGATACTGTATCTTTTACTGCGTATGCATCTATGACACCATAATAAACTAGGAAGAAGAGAAATAGGCATTGAGGTCATGAAAACAGCAGCCACAGACCCATGATTCCTAATAAATAAATAAATATATATATATATGTATATATATATATATATATATATATACACACTTTTAGAGTACTTTACAGTTTTGAAAGACTCACTGCAAGCAGTCTGCGAATCTTGTAAGCTCTATGAAAGCAGAATTTTGTCTGGTTTGCCATCATCTCCTAGCATCTAGAACAGTGCCAGGTACATAGTGGATATAGAGTTACAGGTGTTATATTCATTTAGCAAATGTTTTTTGAACAGGCGTGGTCAAATAGGGTATTAAGGGTTGTAATCTCCCACGATATTCATGATGTCCCTCTGAGGAGGACAGACTAGGTGTTCTTAGCCCCAGTTTATAGGAAACAGATTCAAAATCATCAATTTGCCTGCCATCACAGAGCTGGTAAATGGAAGATCTAGATTGGAATCAGGTCTTTGAGGACTTGGTTCTTACTATGATTTTAGCAGAATTTCATGATTTCCTCATTGCCCTACCAAACAAAGGGCCATGATGCCACTTACTTCTTAAGGATTTTTTTTTAAAGATTTTATTTGACAGAGAGATCACAAGTAGGCAGAGAGCCTGATGTGGGGCTCTATCCCAGGACCCTGAGATCACGACCTGAACCGAAGGCAGACGCTTAGTGATTAAGCCACCCAGACGCCCAGGATTTTGTTTTCTAATCAGAATTTTTAAAATGTAAAGGTTCCAAATTTCCTGTAGCATGACTCCTATTAATTCCCATGTTTTCTCACTGCCTTATCAGAACTTGCTGTGCATTGTGAGAATTTTCTTGGCTAAATTTTGATTTTTTTCTAAATAGAATACAGTCAAGATGGCCCTCCAGGTGATTCATAGCAATATGAGCAATCTGAATCCTTTCTAGAGTATTCCTCCTTAAGGAGAGTCTTAGGACTTTCTAAACACTTGCAAATATATCTTAAACAAAACAACCTGTTCCTCTCCGAGCAATAGGAAATACACACTTATCAGGAGAAAACAATGACTACCATCCTCTATGACCTCAAAAACTGGCCAAAAAAGAATGAAAGTCTTTATAAACCTAGGAAGGGCAAACACACCAAGGGCACCACTGGGAGTGTTGAGTGCGGTGAGGTCCCAGGAGGGATCGTCCGAGGGAACAAAACAAGCCACTTCGCAGGCAGGTGCCCTTTGAGCTCACATTTCCACAGTGGCTCCCTTCCTGTTTGCATCCCTTTGGGTTTCTCCGCCTCAATCCCTGTGGGGAAGAGTGACACGTAGCCTAGGGTGTTCCTCCGTGTGCGGCATGTGTGTCCTTCCTTCCCTTGTCTTGGCTCTTTTCACTGGGAACTAAGGTGCCCGACCGTTGGGCATCACGAGACCGATCACAGCGGCTCTTAAAACCTTTGAGAGTAGGCGCCGTGCGACTGTTACAAAGCACCTGCTTCATGCTGGAGTGGCCCTGCTCCCAGCCGACTCGTGCTCCCCGTGCTCCCGGCAGATTCTCGCGCTGTAGCCTCGATGGGCTACTGCCACGGGACAGAACTCTGATTCACAGAGTAAATTCAGTCTTCTATTTTAAAGACGAGAGACAGAGTTGAGAAATGTGCATAACGTTCATGCCTATACGTTTGTAATGTTTTCTTCATAAAACAGCTTTAAGGAAGTACGGAAATACTGCAAGATTTCGACTGCGCGCCTTACTTCCCTTGAGAAATACTAATGAATTGACTCTGTTTCCCACCCATCTCCCCTTTCTTCACTTTTAATTTCACTAAGACACGGACGTAAATGATAGATAGGGTCTTCTGCCCTCACAGGAAGGGGGGAAATGGATGTTAATTAGGTATGAAGTTAGAATTGAGCAATTAATTTGGTAAGAGCGGCGAGAGGCACATGGAAGTGTCTAACTGGGGGTGGAACCTGCTTAGTTCGGGAGCTCTGGGCAGGTTCGCTTGAGGAACTGAAATCGAAACACAGGTCTCGAGGATGAGCAGATGTTGGCTGAGCAAAGTTGAGGCGGCAGGAGGAGAGAAGGCAGTGTCTAGCGGCTGAGGTGAAAGCAAGGAAACCTCAAGGAACCACAGTCAGGAAGGAGGGGCGGGGGGGGTGGTGAGGCAGGGGCCCTGGGCGTGGTGGGGATTTGGGTGTCTCGCCGAGGAGCTGCCGATCAGCGGTCACGCTCCGGGGCCTGTGCTGGAAAGTACCGGGGGGACTCTGCCCTCACCTCGCGTGTGCTTAGGGGCAGCTGCGATGCTAACCGTCAGTGCTCGGAGAGAAGGGATAAAGAGAAAAGGCTTCAGCACTGGTATCTGAAGGACGGGAGGCAGTACCAAGACAGAGGTGGTGGGGAAGTACAGACCTGACAGAATGAAGAGTAGGTCTGAAGGCCAAAGACCGGGCAGAAGAAAAATGATGTGCTCCAGGAACCGAACTAGGCCTAAGCGTAGAGACTCAAGCCAAGGGAGGGGGTCTGAGTGACGGCCAAGGGCCGAGCGCAAAACAAGACCAACTGCACTTACCAGAGAGGTGATGAGCACTGGAAGGTGTGGGCGGAGGTCAGAGAATGGCCTCTCGTTCGATTCCACAGCCCAGTCGCTGTGGACCTTGAGGAATGACTGACACTCTTTTGGACTCCGTTTCTTCAGCAATGACATAGGGCAGTGGGACTAGGTTCTTTCCAGATTGAGATTCCATGCTATTATTTAAAAGCCCTCATGTAGAGGGGCGCCTGGGTGGCTCAGTCAGTTAAGCATCTGCCTTCGGCTCAGGTCAGGATCCCAGGGGCCTGCTTCTCCCTCTGCCTCTACCCCTCCCCTGCTTGTGCTCTCTCTCTTCCTCAAATAAATATATAAATATTAAAAACAACCCTCACATGGAATGGGTAAAGTCTGACAGGCTGTTCCTGAGTTTTTGAGGCCACAGAGACAAGTAGTAACAACATTCATTTAGTCTGTCAGTAAAATGGACATGTCACCAAAAAAAAAAAAAATGCTTTTGTTTGGCACCAATATTACCAACCCAAGTTTCTTCCTTATTCTCAAAAATGTGAATACTTTTTTTATGTGAGAAACCAAACTGACCTTATACAAATAGAATTTAATCCTCCCTTCCACTCTTTCTTCTTAGATTTGAACCCAGAGTGGATTTAAGGTCTGCAGTGTGTCAGAGGAATGCCCAGTGTCAAAAAGACTTTGTGATTGGCATTGCACAGATTAAATGGGCAATTGGTTGATTTCCTGGTGTTTAGGAAGTTGTTAATTAGTGAATATAAAATATGGGCATTCTCCAGTATGGGATTTAGAGAATTCGAGACCAGGGGGACTAGAATTATATTCCAGCTGACACCCTAGATTATTCCCTGAGGAGACCTTTCTTTTTTTTTTTTTTAAGATTTATTTATTTGGCAGGCAGAGAGAGAGAGGGAAGCAGGTTCTCCGCTGAGCAGAGAGCCCCATGCGGGGCTCCATCCCAGGACCCTAAGACCATGACCCGAGCCGAAGGCAGAGCCTTCAACCCACTGAGCCACCCAGGCGCCCCTAAGGAGACCTTGCTAATAAACAGCTGTTGTTGAAATGTCAACCAAAGGCTGGGAGTTATTAAACGTTAAGACACAGACTATTCAGAAATAAACCAGAACACAGAATTTGACTATATAGGTATCTTTGACCTTGGAAGTTCCGGTCATCTTACCTTTCATGGGTCCAAAGGAGGGGACGTTTATAATGACAAACAAAAACAGAGTGAAAGTTTAAGCCTCTTTGGTTTAGGTGGAAAGCCAAGGATAGGCACGAACAAAGTGAAAATTTGTGAACAGCAATTTAGCAGGACGTTAGCAACTCTGGACGTAATTGTGTATGGTGTACTCTTAAAGCTTGAGTGAAGGGGAAGGGAGCTTAGGACAATTACTTTGTATGGAAATATTACTTCAACTAGTAAATAATGGACTTTCAAACTTATCAGAAGTAGTCAGGATAAGGAAAAAAAAGGTTCAAGCCGTGCCTAAGTATAGGTTGGGTTTTTACAACGTACACGTTTGGCATTATGTTCCCTAGGCCCCTCTTGGTCACAGGCCCTGTGATGCAGTGAGCAATGCCTGCTCACCGTCATTATTGTCCCAGTCTCCCTGTCATTCAGCGCACTCAGGGACCTGCTCAGTCAACGTGTCTTGGAGATGATGATGAATATTAATTACACAGCAAAATGACCTCTGTTCTTAGCAGGTTTCATTAGACTGATAAAAGACTAACCTTTATTGAGAACAGGCTATTATGCCATGATCTGTTCTCAGGGAATTTTCTACAACTTATTTAACGTGGATATTGACCCTATACAGTGCTACGATTCGTATGCCTATTCACAGGTGAGGGGTCTGAGACCCAAACACGTGAACTGGCTTTCGGGAAGCCTCAGCGTAGCTCAGTGATGGAGCCAGACTCCCACGCCAGCAGTCTGACTCCAGAGCCCGTCCCTGACCCCTCCGTTTCTACCACGACTGGGGGCCGCGTGGGGAAGGACCTTAAAACCATTTAGCAATATCCTTTCATTTGCTAGCCTAGCGATTCTGAACATTCTCGTCTGTGGAGCCCAAGCTGGCAGGCCCCATTCCACACTGCATTCTCCTCTGCCTGGGAAAAGGGAGACAGCATGATGACTGAATGGAGGAGGATGGGATGTTTTGATTTAAATCCTCATGGTTTTACTTACCTGGTTTAGCTCAAGTTGGCACATTCCATTTGCTTCGTCCAAGATCTAGGAGTCAAAAGCTCCATGTGGTTCCGGGCTGGTCCTTCAGATACGGATACCTGGCAAATAGATAAGCAAAGGGCGAATCAGGAGAGGAGGCACCTTGAAGTTGGCAGAAAAAATGCTGATCAACAGCCCCATGGAAAGGGCACAGGGGGAGTGAGGGGCTAGGCAGTGTTTTTCTACTTCTCCACTGAGCAGTGAGAATCCTGGTGTATTCTCTCACAGAGGTGACCCTGTTTCTCTCTTCTAAGTGGGACCCTCAGACAGGATTTTAAATGCAAAATGGGGGCAACCAATACAGGTGTTCGCAGGAAGGAAGGCTGCATCACTCCGCCTGTTCTCCCGGGCACTCTCCTGGCAAGAGCAGGTTCACACACGTGCACCTTGTCTCTCCATCGAATTATTTCGTTCCTGGACGATACCGTTGGCTCATGAAAAATGAGGGCTGGAACTGCGTGGGTCCCCTTAGACATGTTTGTTTTTTTAAATAGATACAGTACTATATCAACAGTATTTTGTCTCTAGCTTGACTTATTGTAAGAATACAGTATACACAAAACAGATGTTAATGAACTATGTCTGTTACTAGTAAGGGTTCCAATCAATAGTAAGCTATTAATAGGTAAGTTTGGGGGGATGAGTTACATGCAGATTTTCAACGACATGGAGGGTCGATGCCTCAACCCAAGCATTGTTCAAGGGTTAACTGTAGACAAAAAAATGCCCCTGTTATTTACTAATGTGGTGCTTTTTTTCTTCTTTTCATCACAGCAGAATCTAAGAAGAAGAAAAAGGAAGGCAAGAAACAGGAGAAGATGCTGGACTAAAGGGTGCCGCCTTCTGTGGAACATGAAAAGGATATCGGCAAACAGGATCAGTTAACTATTGCATTTATACCTATGTAGGCTTTTTATTCAGAAATTATCTATAGCTTAAGTAAACGATAGGCAGAAACAAAAAAAAAAACAAAAATTTTGTAGTAGTGTTTTTTTTAAATGTATACCGTAGGACCACTAGGGGCTTATAATAAAGGACTGTAATCCTATTTAGAAAGTTGACTTATAGTACATGATACATGGTAGAAAACTGAGGTAAGTTTTTTGGAGTTATGTGGTATTTTACATTTAAAAATTTTTTTTACATTTTTTTTCTTTTGGCAGCAATTTATGTGTTATGACCATGTAAACTACTTTTCTTGTCTGTTAGATAATTTTTTCACCTAGACTTTTTTTCCCAATTGAGAAAAACATATACTAAACAAAGCAGCAATAAACTATAATCATCCTATCTGAGGAAAATATCTCGTTTTCTGCCAATGGATTAAAAAAAAACTTTGGTTAGCAAAATGGGGGGAGGGGACACAGCAAGCCCTAATTCAATGTTGCTTTTTTTTTTTT
>JAPYYJ010004187.1:0-10701 GCA_028533885.1 Nasua narica
GGGTGTCCGCACTAAGTTCGGCATCAATATGGTGACCTCCCGGGAGCGGGGGACCACCAGGTTGCCTAAGGAGGGGTGAACCGGCCCAGGTCGGAAACGGAGCAGGTCAAAACTCCCGTGCTGATCAGTAGTGGGATCGCGCCTGTGAATAGCCACTGCACTCCAGCCTGGGCAACATAGCGAGACCCCGTCTCTTTTGCCTCTCTCGGATTAGAAGAGAGTCCTGCCTCCTAAACAAACGGCAGAAGTTTGCCCCATCTATTTATGTATTCGGGAGTTCACTGCACTCCAATAAATAAGTGAGATATAACTGGTCTCTATTATTCGCTCCCCCCCTTAAAATTTGACGTTTGTCTCCTATTTTGCGTCTCCTTTAGGGTCCGAGCTCACCGGATAACTTCGGATATTCGGTGTTTCGGAGCTGCCTCATCGCTGACCCCTACCGGACCATCGCCAAAACTTCTCGGCGAAGGGCTGTTATCACCCTCGCAGCCAACAGGGGCTGCTCGTCTACTCACCGCCTGTTGGAGAAGATGGTCCCCGGACAACAATAGCAAAGATGCGCCGGAATTCCCAAGTTCTCCCGGGGGCCGTACAGCTTGCTGCTCTGTTACCACCGTTTCCCCGGACCTTGCCTCCCCACCTCCAGCCACGGAATGTTACTTTCTTTCACCGCTCTTAACAGAACGTTTTTGCTTTCAAATGTTGCAGACGAAAGATCTGGCAAATCAGCAGTCTTTCACCCGAATCGTTACGCTCTACCTGTTAACCGGTAAGGCTGAACTTCCGACGGGATGCCCTGCTACTCCCTCCTCGTAGTGGGGGCGGGGGGGGGGGTTTAAGAGGCGCCCACACGCCTTCGTAAGAGCAGAGGTGAGGGGCCAGCGTTCTAGAACGCCTCACCCCATCTCCCCCTTGATTCTTGGATTGGCAACAGGCAACGTTAGGGAGGGAATGGAGCGCAGGGAACTTAGAGCACCTGGTGCGCGGCTGAGTCTTGAACCTAGTGTTGCAGAGAGCAAAACCTCAGCGCCCTGCACGGAGCCGCACCGAGCAAGTCTTGTGTCCCTATCTAATTTTTTAAAAGGAAATAAATGAGCACAGTATGAAAGAGTAGAATGTTTCAAATAGTCAGTATGAAAGAACAGGATGTTTCAAATTGTCAGAAGTTCAGACAGAAGTCTGTAATTATAATTTCACCTTTGTGAAAGAACTATTTTAGAGGATTCCGTTTTAAATTCAGGCATTTTAGGGGCTGAGGCAGTTAACCAAATGTTAATATCGATCTTAACATTACTCTGATAATCGATTTAGAATTTTAAGACTCTAAGCACTAAACACAGACTTCACCGTTTGTAAAATGACAAGGAAAGGGGATAATGTAGTAAGCTTTTCATAAAGGCAATTGTATTCAATTTCTTTGAGTGATTCATTCTGTTTGAACAAAGATAGCTGTCAGAAAAGGGCCTCCTTGAATTGAACAGATAACTTCCTCTGATGCTTCTGGGTCTGCCCTCTACTACTACATGGAATAAGTCCTATTCCAATTCTTCAGGACATTTCAAGCAATTAGAAGTCACCTCCAAATGAATACATTTCCACAAAATGGAAATATATGGAAATGTTTTTTTATTTTTTTAATCTTTACCCTGATGGCCCAGAAAAAAGGAGAAAAATACTTCAGGCACATCTTACTTACTTCTTACTTACTTACCTACTTACTTATTTATAATTACATGGATCCCTGAATTTGGGCCAGAAAATAGGAGAAAAATACTTGGGGGCACATCTTTCTTTCTTACTTACTTACTTAATTCCTTCCTTATTTATTTACTGACTTTAGTTATTTATTTATTCATTTATTTCTACATGGATCCCTGATTTTGGCCAGGAATGACAGCTGTGACTCTAAGGACTGCATTTCAGTCGCCACCTCTGCTAGCTTTGGGGTTTACGGTTTCCATTACCTTTCTGTGTTTTCCAACACTTCTAGAAGAACTCAGCTTTCTGGAACTGAGGTATGATTGGCAGAATAATGACCCCACCCCAAAGAATGTGTACACATCCTTATATATGCAACCTATGATTTGTTACTTTACATGGTAAAAAGAATTTTACAGATATGAGTAAATTAAGGATCTTGAGATGGGGAGAATATCCCAGTGGACCCAATGTAATTACAAGGATCGTTATAACAGGGAGGGAGGCAAGAGGGTCAGAGTCAGAAAAGGATAAGTAGCCCAAAAGCAGAGATTGGAGTCCTGCAAAGCCACCAAGCAAGGAATGTAAGCAGCCTCTGGAAGCTGGAAAAAGCAAGGTAACCAATCTCCCCTAGAGCCTCTAGAAAGAATGCAACCCTGCTGACCCATGCTGACTTCTGACCTTCAAAACTGTATGATAATAAGTGTGTGTTGCTTAAACCACAGAATTTGTGGTAATTTGTTACAGTAGCAATAGAAAACACATGAAATTACATGAGATGTGTCAAGGTTAGTCTGTACCTGAAGAAAGCTCCTGAGGTCAGAAAAGAATTATATAGTAGATAAGCAGAAACAATATAGACTAGTTGTTGCCTTTATAGAGCTTCTGGCGTAGTTGAGCGTGAGGAGACCATCTTTTAAAAATAAGCCTTGTAAGTTGTGTTCTAGCATTCTCATGATGCTCTGCCCACCATATTTAATTCATTAGCCTGCCTGCATGCCTGAAATCTCTAATACCAAAAACTCTCCCCTGGGCTAAGCCATGGTTGTCAGTTATAAGTGCACTTTGGCATTTACTCAACACCATTAGAGAACTTCTATATCAACCACCCACCTGACACTTGGTTATACTTTACAATTTCCTACAATATCCATGAAAGAAGTTCAGTATATCATGAACTCGACCACACTTTTTTTAAAGACTTTTTGTTAATAATATTTTTATTATTTAAAATATTTTGTGTAATATTTTTGACATACAATGACTTTAAAAATTTATGTATTCAAAACTGTTGATCTTATCCTTTATGGTTTCTTTGTTTGGTTGGTTGTTTTCAGATGATTTATTTATTTATGTATTTGAGAGAGCAAGAGAGCACAGCAGGAAGGGGGAAGGGGAGAGGGAGAAGCAGACTCCCCACTGAGCAGGGAGCCCAATGCAGGCCTGATCCCAGGACCAGGAGATCTTACCTGGGCCAAAGGCAGACATTCAACTGTTTGAGTGACCCAGGCATCCTTCTTTATGGTTTCTGGTTTTAGTGTTTGCTTTGGAGGGTCTCAGCCATCTCAAGAGCATGTACATAGTCATATTAATGTTAAAATAAGAATAGTCACATTAGGGCCCCTGGGTGGCGCAGTTGGTTGAGCGACTGCCTTCAGCTCGGGTCATGATCCCGGAGTCCCGGGATCGAGTCCCACATCGGGCTCCCAGCTCCACGGGGAGTCCGCTTCTCACTCTGACCTTCTCCCTTCTCATGCTCTCTCTCACTCTCTCTTTCCTAATAAATAAATAAATAAATAAAATCTTTAAAAAAAAAAAAAAAAAGAATAGTCACATTAATGTACAAATGTGACTGATTTTAAAATAACACTATTGGGGCACCTGGGTGGCTCAGTCAGTTAAATGTTTGCCTTTGGCTCAGAAAATCGTAGTTGTGTGTTTTAACCTGTCTGGCAGCTCCCTAAGGGATCAGTTTAAGAGTTTGCTTTATTTTTATTACATAGGGGCTTTTCCAGGACTGGAAGGGCTTCATGGGCCATGTTTATTGAAAGCATTTAAAGGCAAATATATTAGCTCATGCCAGCTGAGGCAAGGGATAATAGTCAGGGCAAGAAATAGATTAAAAAGGCTCAGAAGAAAGAAGCTGAGGAAGGAGATACTTGGAGGAATATAGACTGTGAAAGTTCTGGTATATTCCAGGAAATCTAAAAGGTCACACACATGCCTAGGGCAAGAATGCATGCCGAGAAGAGATCTGAGAAGACTAAGCTCTCACCTCTGTCTGACCTTCAGGCTCAGAACAAGAAGGAAATGAAGGCTCAGGCAGAGTCATAAACTGCCATGCTAAATGTTGAAGTGCCCCAACATAGCACACTCCACAAAATCAGAGAGAACTCTTTATTTGGTTGTTTGAAGCATTTAAGGAAATCTGTCAAACCATTAGTAGCCTATTATTTCTAATAGAATAGGAACTTCAGGGGCCACAAACAACAAAGAATAAAGACTACAAAATTAGGTCAGAGAGAGAGAATTCTGGAAAGATGGTAGAGTAGGAAGCACCAGGAATCTGTCTCTCCACCTGGACAATAATTGCAGAATCACAGACAACAACTGGCAGAACCTGTCTGGGGTACCTGTTTTGGAACTGAGTCTACTGACTGTCTGCAACTCCAGAAAAAGTCTTGGATGGTAAGTTATGGTTAACTTTTGTCTATTTCCACTCTGAGCCCCACAGCAAGCAATTGTGCACATGCTCCTGGAGCAGCTTGAACCTAGCTTTTGGCAGCCAGAATGGGCAAAAGGACCCTGTTTTCCAAATATTGAGCATCTTTGCTCTGGTTGATGATTGCAGCTTCTGTTCACAGACGTGCAGATAAAGAGGCAGGTGGCCATTGTTGTTGCACCTCCCATGATTGTTGGAAGCCACTGCTAATTTCCAGAGGATTAAAAGGGCCAGCACCCTTTTTTTCCTGTCTCAATTCTTTTTCCTTTTTCCTCTTTTGGGAGCCAGATATCAAACAGTAGGACATTCAAAAGCAACTGCATATATATTAGAAGTTTCTGCTTTAAAGGACTTGAATAGACGTTTATCCAAAGAAGCTATCCAAATGGTCAATAAACAAAGGAAAATCTGCTCAACATCACTGATGATTAGGGAGATGGATACTAATTCTACAATAAGATTTCACTTCACACCCATTAGAATGGCAAAAAAATATTGGAAAAATAACCCAGAAAATAAGAAGCATTAGTGAGAATGTAGAGAAGTTGGAATACTTGTGCACTGATGGTGGGGATGTAAGACGGTATCGCCATTGTGGAAAACAGTATGGTAGCTCTTCAAAAAAAATTTTTTTAAAGATTTTATTTATTTATTTGACAGAGAGAGACAGCGAGAGAAGGATACAAGCTGAAGGAGTGGGAGAGAGAGAAGCAGGCTCCCCATTGAGCAGGGAACCTGATGCGGGCTCCATCCCAGACCCTGAGATCATGACCCGAGCCTAAGGCAGACACCTAATGATTGAGCCACCCAGGTACCCCGCTCTTCAAAAAATTAAAAATAGAACTACCATGTGATCTAGCAATTCTACTTCTCGATATATACTCAAAAAAATTTATAACAGAGTCTTGAAGAGATATTTGTACACCCATGTTCATAACATTATTCACAACAGCTAAAATGTTGTAGCAATTCAAATGTCCATTGATAGATGAATGGCTAAGCAAAATGTGGTCTATACAGGCTATAGAATATTATTCAGCCTTAAAAAGGTAGGAAATTCTAACATGCTACAGCATGGATGAAACTTGAGAACACTATGCTAAGTGAAATAAACTCATTACAAAAAGATAAATGCTGTATGATTTCAGTTATGGAAGGTACTTAAATTAGTCAAAAATGAAGAGACATTAGGTTGCAGGTTTTTAGGGGCTGGAGACAGTGGGATTTGGGAGTTATTTTTCATGGGTATAGAGTTTCAGATTTACAGGATAAAAAGCTACAACATTGAATGGTGGTGATGGTTTACAACATTATCTATTTAATACAAAATGTATTTTAATACCACTCAACAGTACCCTTAAAAATAATTAAGATGGTAAATTTTCTATGGAGCGTATTTTGCCACAATAAAAAAAATGGAAAAAAATTAGTTCAGAAAAAAACTGAAGTGTTTAGTTCACTATACAAACAAACAACGATTACAATAATACAAATGTTTGACCAAATATCTAGGCACAATGGCCCAGCCAAGTTGACACATAAAATTAACCATCACAAGTCCATCCCTTGTCAACCAGATACTCATATACATCTTCTTAAACCATACTTAACTTCTAAATAAAGGTAATAACAAGGTCATACTCTGCCTAACATAATATGACTATCTTATATGCAACCAAAAATGCCCTAAGTCTTTCCCCAACAAACAATGCTAAATTGTTGGGTGATGTTTGCTCTTCTCCTTGATATTGCATGATTTGAATACTATGATGTAAAACTAACAACACTTACATACTATGATATAAAGTCATTACATCTTATGTTACATGATACAGGGATAAGAAAGGGAAGAAAACATATATACATATCAAAACACACACAAATACACACACAAAATAAGGAAGAAATATTCATGACAATTACAGTTCTTGTTTCTATAATGGGTTATGTGGTCGTAGCTGGTATTTGTAACTACTTTCTTCCACCTCAGCTGGTGGTCATGGTCCTTCGACTGGTGGAGTTACCCAAACCTCCTTTCCTGAGGGGTCTAAACCATTAGTAGGCTTGTCTGGATCAGGTTGTTGTAGTTCTCTATTAACTTTAATCTCAGAAATGGTAATGCTAAAAGATTCCCTAAGGGATCTACTATATTCCAGACACACTCCCTTACTCCATGTGCAGTAGCAAATTTCTCCTTGGTAGTCAGGACCAATCACCCCACTAAACACAATAACTCCCTTCTGGCCTATAGATTCAGAGGTATGAGAAACCCAAAGTGACTAGGCAGCTGTCTAAATTTCCAGTTCAATGGAATCATTATTGTATCTCAAAACTAGCAACTTTTTGGGTCCCTTGGTAAGTGGACCTGAGTAACACATACAAATGAGGATTATGCTGTCTCTAAAATCTGAAAAAAAAGGGGGGCACCTGGGTGGCTCAGTGGGTTAAAGCCTCTTCCTTCGGCTCAGGTCATGGTCCTAGGGTCCTGGGATCCAGTCCCACATCGGGCTCCCTGCTCGGCGGGGAGCCTGCTTCCCCCTCTCTCTCTGCCTGCCTCTCTGCCTACTTGTGATCTCTCTCCTCTCTGTCAAATAAATAAATAAAATCTTTAAAAAAAATTTAAAAAAAAATCTGAAAAAAAAAAAAGTCCACTAGGCATTGTAGGTTCTTCTTTGTTTTAAAGGGGACCATATGCAACAACTTATCTTTCACATTAAAAGGGGTATCTGACATATCCTGCATCACTGGATCCCCTAGAAATTTCACTGAGGTAGGTCTCTGAATTTTCGTCAGATTTATTTCCTCCCTCTGACACAAATGTCTTACCAGTAAATCTACAGTAGTTTCTACTTCTAGTTTATTAGGTTCAGTCAGCATAATGTCGTCATCAATATAATGAACCAGTGTGATATCTTTTGGAAGGGAAAGGCAATCAAAATCCCTGTGACCTAAATTATGATATAGGGGTAGAGAGTTGATACCACTGAAATAGGACTGTGAAAGTGTCTTGCTGCCCTTTCCAGCTGAAAGCAAACTGCTCTGGGTAGTCTCTACTAACAAAGATGGAGAAAAAGACATTGCTAGACCAAGAGCTGCATATCAGATATGAGGGGGTGTGCTGATTTGCTCAAGCGATAAAACTATGTCTGGTATAGCAGCCAATTGAAGTCACCATTTGGTTGAGTTTACAGTCACCCACTGTCATCCTCCATGATCCATCTGTCTTCGGCAGAGACCAAATAGGCAAGTTCAGTGGAATGTGGTAGGAATTACCACCACTGTATCTTTCAAGTCCTTGATGGAGGCACTGATTTTTTAAAAATGTTTTGTGTATTTATTTTAGAGAGAGAGCAGGACGGTGGAGGGACAGAGGAAGAGAATCTTCAAGCAGGCTCTGCCCTCAATGCAGGGGCGATCCCACTACCCATGAGACCATCACCTGAGTGGAAACCAAGAGCCTGTGGCCCAACCAACTGAGTCACTCAGGTGCCCCATGGTGACACTAATCTTTGCAACCCTTCTAGGAATATGGTATTATATTTTGTTTATTATTTGTCTGGGTAGAAGCAGTTTTAGTGGCTTGACCTTTTCCACCATAATAGCCTCACTCCACAGGCCAGAGAATCTGTGTGAGGATTCTGAAGCTGCTAAGTATGTCTATTCCAATCATATATCCAATCAAAATAACCACAAGATGGGTTTAGAGGGGGAATCTGGGTGGCTCAGTTGGTTAAGTTTCCGACTTTCGATTTCAGCTCAGATCATGGTCTCTGGGGTTGTAGGATTGAGCCCTCCATAGAGCAGCATGGAGTCTGCTTGTCCCTCTCCTTCCCCCTTCCTCCTCTCTCTCTCTCTCTCTAAAATAATAATAAAAAAAAAAAGATGGGTTTAGAGATCCCCTGGGACCACTGTGAGGCAGATCTGAGCTAAAACTTCATTTATCACCTGGCCTCTATAAGCCCCTACTTTGACTGGTGGACCAAAGTGACATTTTGAGTTTCTTAGAATTAGTGTCAGGCCAGAGTTAGTGTCCAGCAATCCCCAAAAGGGACTTTTAAAAATGTTTATGATTTACCAACCATTTCCTTTTCCCCCAAAGTACAGTTACCTTAGTAAAAAGCCATCAGTCCCTATGGGGTAGGCTAGGAGAAAGGTTAACAGTGGAAATTTTTGGAAGTGCACTAGGGTTCTTCCTCAAGGGGACCCAATCTCCCTTTCCTTCAAGGGGCTCTGGGTCTGTAAACTGGCTCAAGTATGGAAATTGATTGAAGGGCTAGACTTCGTTTTTATGATTTAAGTAAGATTTTTGTTCATTTGAGCTGGAACTCTTCTACTTATATAGATCAAGTGAAAATTTAGTAGGCTTCCCATACATTTTTCTTCTAGGAACACCATGATCAAGAGCCAGTATCACACGTCTCCAGGAGTCAGACTATGATTGCTGTTTTGACTCTGCTGCCCACTATGGTAATGACACCCAGTTTGCCTTTGGTGATGGAGTGCTGTCATTTGGATCCTGCCACTTCACCATTCAATCGTTCTCATTGTATTTAGGTTTCCCAATTCTGTGGCAGCAGTTCTACTGTAAGTTCTGGCCTACAGAGAAATGTGACTGTAGAACCCCTCAAAGATGCTGAGGCTTCCCTCACAAATTTATTTCTCACTGTTGAAGTGAAAGGTGTGTCCCCACTGGAAACTTCTAAGGTGGGTGAGTAGGTCTTAAATGACAAATGCACCCCAATTTTATGGAACTAGACAGTGGAGATGGTCGCACAAATTGTAAACATTTTGAGATTTACTGAAGTGTATCCTTCAAAATGGTTAAGATGATTTTTAAGGTGAATTTTATGTTATGTGAATTTTATGTTATTTTATGTTATTGAATATATATGAGTTATATGTTAGTTTATGTCATGTGAATTTACCTCAGTTTTTAAAAAATCTCAAAGACTACGTATAGAATATTTCCATGAGTTGAGTAGAAAGTAAGATTAATTATATCTTATTTTGACTGAAACTGCATTGGTTCCTAGTGATTGCCACTTCATCCTCTAGAGATCAGCCAACTTTCAAGTATAGGGCAGAGGCCCCTTTCATCTTGGTAGTGTAGTACCCAGGAATTTGCTTTAATTATGTCTACAGTAATTCTGAATGCACACTAAAATTTGAGAATCATAATTCTAGATGCCCATAAGTAACCCATTAATAATTTTCTCTAAATTTTTGGCTACTCCAAATGTTAACAGCACCCATTTATGGTTTCAAATAGTCACTTTTATCTTCTCTTTGAAAATCAGAAGATGATTTGTTCACCCAGTTGCTTCTTTTTTCCACAAGCCCTCAAATAACCCTATCTCAGAATTTTCTCAAAGTAGACAAATTACTTCAAAAACTAGAAATGATAGAATTCAATAGTAACGATGCTGTTCTCTGGTAATTTTTACACTTATCTTGATCTACCTGTTCCCTTAAGGATTTTCTTGCATTTTCTTTCTGACGCCCATTGTCCTTGACAGACAAAGCAGAAGCAACTATGAGTTGGTTGATAAGCAGAGGGACCCTGTGTAACTTAAATCACTGTTTCTGCTCCTATCTTACTGGTCCAGTGCCCTAAGGTGGGAGTTTTGCTATGAATACTTAAGTTTTTGTTTTTAAAGAAACACCTGAGCGTTGCCCCTTTCAATGTGGAGTTTTACTTGGGTGCTTTGTTGCAAGATACTTAGGCAATCTTTTGGGAATGCCTTCAGAGCCAACGTAATGACCTTAGTATTGTTTATGCACAGCGGGACCTCTCATTTTTGCAGTTTGGACCACAGACTGCTTGGCTCCCACTCTTTCCTGACTCTCCAAATGGTTTATTTCACATTTTGAGCTATTCTGCATGGTTTACTGTGTCCTACGATGCAGTAATAAATGCTGTGTGCCCTGTGTCCCATAGCAGTCCCCCTTAGCATCTACAGTTCTCGCTTTCTTCTGAAATGGCAAGCGCGTCCTTTCAAGTTAGAGTCGCCTTTCTGCTGGTGGGAATTCTGACGACAGCCGCCGGCAGACTGGAGAATCCTCCCAAGCTCAGGATCCTCGCCGGGCGCGGTGGCGCGCGCCTGTAGTCCCAGCTACTCGGGAGGCTGAGGCAGGAGGATCGCTTGAGCCCAGGAGTTCTGGGCTGTAGTGCGCTATGCCGATCGGGTGTCCGCACTAAGTTCGGCATCAATATGGTGACCTCCCGGGAGCGGGGGACCACCAGGTTGCCTAAGGAGGGGTGAACCGGCCCAGGTCGG
>JAPYYJ010004188.1:0-10701 GCA_028533885.1 Nasua narica
TACAGGTTTGAGGGTATTACCAGGAGCTTAATATATTGATTTCCCCTGGCTTTGGGGGTTTAAAATTTTATGGGGACCCCGTGGTTATAGTCCTTTTGTTCTTTGGCTGGTCTTCTGGGGGAGGGGCCTGCCGCGTTGTTTTCCAGTCACTCTTGCTTGAGTTGAGTCACCCTGCCCCCCAGTCAAGGGGCTGAGCTCTGTGGAAACCAGTTTCTCAGTCTCTCGCTCTCTGAAGGTTTTTGGCCTTTTGTAGCCTTTTCATCTTTTCAGGGAATCCAAGCAATGAATCTGCCCAGAAGCACTCAGACCACTGAGTTGCAGGAAGCCCGAGTCTCTGCTCCCCTCTGTGTGGTTCAGAATACACACTCCCCTCCGCGAAATTTCTGCTCACAGTGCAGCCAATTGCCCGCATTCTCTCCGCGGGCGGGGATCGCTCAGGCTCTGCAGTGCGCCGCGAATGTCGCGGTGGCGGGCGCACACCGGGAAAAACTGTGGCTCGTGAACCACCGCAGACACTCAAAAAGGTGCTTGCAGGTGCGAGCCGGGCCCACAGGTTGTTGCAGAGAACAGAAATCTGCAGGTTCAGGAATCATGGACTGGATCCCCCACCAGTTCCACTTTGGGGTGCTCCTTCCTGGGAGAGTGGGTCCAAGTGCCGGTGCCCGCGACCACCCCCTTCCACTAGTTACTCCTCCGAACTTTTTGCCCTTCTTCTAGCTCCTGGTGGCTCCCTCCCCTTTTGTTTATCCTCCGATATCAGCTCGAGTGTTCCCACTTTGATTTTACCTCTCCACTGCTGTCTTCTGTTCTCAGAGAGATCCCAGAGTGAGAAGTCTTTCTTCTCAGGGTGATTTCATGGGTGTTCAGCGTGTTCTGGTAGATTTCCAGCTCACTTTTGGGGACTGGTTGCTGCAGGATCTCTTACTTCTCCGCCATCTTGCCCCCCTCTCCAGTTCCATACATTCTTGATTGCTATTACTTCGTAATAAGTTGTGACATTAGGATGTGTAAGTCCTCAAATTATGTACTTCTATCTTAAACTTATTTCGTACATTCTATGTCATTTGAATTTCCAGATGAATTTTAAGATCCAGTTACCCATTTCTGCAAATAAGACAGTTTGTATTTTGTTAGGTCTTGTGTTGAATCTGTAAGTCAATTCGGGTAGAATTATCATCTTAATTAGGAAAGGATGCTATACTTTGTCCCGAGTTGTTTTCTGCATCTATTTAGAGTATCATATGGTTTTTGTTCTTTCTTTTATTAATGTATTCTCTCACATTGATTGATTTGCAGATGTTGAACCAATCTTAAAGCCCAGGAATAAATCCTACTTGGTTGTGATGAATAATACCTTGAATATACTGTTGGATCCTATTGGCTAGTATTTTGGTGAGAATTTTTTCATCCATGTTCATCACGGATATTGCTTTATAATTCTCCTTCTTAATGGGGTCTTTGTCTGGTTTTGTGGTCAAGGTAATCCTGGCCTCATAAAATGAATTTGAAGGTGTCAAATATTTTTATCATGGAAGGGTATTATATTTTATCATATTCTCTATCTCTGTGCCTATTGAGAAAATCATCATTTAGTATATTTTGTCCCAAACTTTGATTTCTAAACAAAACATTTTCTTATCTATAGAATCAAAAGACCAACCTAAAAGAAAACAAAACAACTCTTTCAATCTTATATGATTTACTTTTGCCCAAATTTCTAGTCATTTTGGAAATCTTATCTTGTGCCTATTTTGTGGCAGATGTCATGCATACATTATCTTCTTAGATCTCTTTCCAGTATTTAAACAATGTAATGTTAGGGCATCAGTAGCATTATAGTTAATAGATCACTTTGCAAGTAGACTAAAATCTAACATACCCTTGATGCCAAAATCCCATAGGTTATTGCCACCCTAACAAGATTTTCTCTATAAACGCGACTTCTTTTCATCTGTATATTAAAAAAAAATCTTTTATTATGTTGCCACTGCATTTAATAAGTTATTACTTCCTTATATAAATTTATTAGTGAGATTGGGAATTGGTGGACAGAAAAGCAGCACAAAAGGATGCTTCTCATAGGATTTTTTTTTTAAATTGAGCTATAATTGACATACAATATTGTATAAGTTTAAGGTGTACAACATGTTTATTTGATATATTTATATACTATGATTACCACCATAGTACTAATTAACACCTCTATCATGTCATTATCTTTTTGTATGTAGTAAGGATAATGAAGATGTAGTCTTTTAGCAGCTTTGAAGTTTATTATATAACATTGTTGACTATAATCACTATGCTATATATGAGGTCTCTAGAACTTATTTATCAACTAGTTGCAAGTTTGTATGCTTAAACATCGCCTTAATTCCCCCACCCCCTATACCTTAGTAACCATCATTCTACTCTGTTTTTATACGTTTCCCTTTTTTTATTGTTTTATGTTTATTTTTTGTTTGGCTTTTTTTAATTCCACATGCAAGTGCTCTCATACCATATTTGTCTTTGTCTGACTTCTCTCTTTAACATAATGCCTTCAAGACTCATCCATATTGTCACAGAAGGCAGGATTTCCTTCTTTCTCAAAGCTGTATAATACTTCATTGTGTTTGTGTATATATACACACATATATATACATATATATACCATATATATAAATAGCATATATATATAAAAGCATATATGTATAAATAGCATATATATATGCACATATATAAACGTGTGTGTGTGTGTGTGTGTGTGTGTGTGTATGTGTATCATCTTCTTCATTCTTCTCCTGATGGACACTTAAGTTTCTTCCAAATCTTGGCTATTGTGAATACTGCTGCAATAAACATGACATGTATATAACAAATGTTGGTTTTACACTGAAATTTTATACATTTGTTGCCATCTAAGTTGTCACATACATTTGCAACCCAGTATTTTGCCACATGATTTCATCCTTATGTTAAGTATTGCTCATTAGAAAAATGTTTCTCATAAGCCTGTGTATCTCATGTCTTCTTGAAGCAAAGCTCTATTAGATGTGGTTTAAATTAAAAGGACTTAGCTCACTCTGTTAATTTCCCCATGTATCCATAGATTAGTAATTACTAATAGCTTCTTCAGTGTTTTTAAAACTATGATTTTTCATTAATGAATTTATTTTAAAAAATATCAATGTTATTACCTTATTTTCATTAAAAGGACAGAACCATATAAACAAATGAAAAACAGCAGTTAATCAATATTTGTATTCCCACCAAAAGAAAATTTAGCTACTTTAATGATTCATGTTTATCACAATTTATAATCATTTTTAATACTCCAAATTAAAAAAAGTGAAAATTTGTGTAGTTATATTCTGTTAATTGAGTATCTGAGTATCTTCTAGGCTATCACAAAAAGAAAAACGTTATATTCTGTTCATTTAGTATCTGAGTATCTTCCAGGTTAACACAAAAAGAATATATTCTAGGTATGTTTTCAACTCCATTTTATTATTCTGCCATATGTGAGAGAGTATCCACAATTTCCCAAATGAGGTAATGAGAATAAGCAATCAGCCAAACATATGTGTCTTAAAATGATATCTTTTTTTGCAAAATAGATGTTCTAAAGATATACATTGAAATAAGGTAAAATCTTAAGACAATCAGAGATTTAGGGGAGCTTAGAGAATACGTGTCAGAAAAATTTTGGCTCCAGTGCAATGAAACACATTTTGAGTTTTAATTTTGGATTAGGGTTTAGTCTTAGATCAGACTGCTACTGCAAAAATCACCCACTGAGTGAATACTACTCTGTGTGCTCCACAATCACCACCATCCCACAAAGTGCGGAAAGACACTATGTTTTTTTAGATTATTGAACTTTCATTTTTTCACACCTCCTTCATATGCAGCTGGAGTGGCTTGAAGTCTCAGTAATAGGTTTGATTCATTGCTGCCGCTATGAAGACTGAGTTTTCATATTTTTAGATTTTTCACTAACAGGGATAAACTATGTTAAGAGTTCATATATTTTGGAAGGCATTTTAGAGTATTACTGATCCTTTTAAATATTTATTTATTTTTATTAGAAATATCTGTAGTTGCAAGTAAGAATGAGCATGGAATGCATTATATTGTATATACTATCAAAGTTTGTGTATATATACTAAGTGTGTTTCCATGACCACTTCAAATTTGATTATTCTATATAAATACATGTGTCTATATATAGTTCTATCTTGTATTATATATATATATCATATATAATTTATATATACATGTGTGTATGTACCAATGGTGTGTGTGTGTGTGTGTGTGTGTGTGTCTATATATGTATGTCTGTGTAAGCATAATGAATTTAAACTCCAGTGGTTGGAATCAACATGAATTTAGAGGTAGTAGTGAATAAATACTAATTCAATATATAAATTCCTAGTCAGCTACGCATCTACATCTAGATATACAGATAGAAACATATGAATTAACTCTGTGAAGAACAAAAATACTGTTTTTTCTTTTGTACTACAACTTATTAACCCTGTAGTCTATAAATATTTGTCAAGGTTAAGATTGAATAGAATAATCAAGGCACAAAATTAATGATTATATTTTTCTCTTCTCTAAATGCACTTATTAATATGCAGATTTGGGGTCTTTAGGAAGCATTCATAATTTATATTCTACAAATCATTGTGACTGCAGACTCTCCTAGTTAAGGATTTCATTTAAACATTAAACTTTAATTCCTGTTTCAGTACCTATATACAAATATTGAATATAAAATTGTAATTGGAGAATGATACTTTTTAACTATTTTAATCTAGGTAGTTAGTAACCTAACTGTATATCTAAGACTAAGCTAAAATGTTTTATTTGGTTAACATTTGTGAGCTAGATTGTCTTAGGATGTTTTCTATAATCTGAAACTTATATGTCTTTCATATGAATTATCTTATGTATATACTCATGTATTAAAGTGTGTTATAATCACCCTGCAATGGTGGGATGAGGTGCCATCACACAGAATTAGGTTCAGATGTTAGAGTTGATGATGCCACTCATGCATTAAGAAGTTATGAAGAGACTTATTGCTCATATATGAGGTTTCCTTGAGAGCAGGGCAGGCTCTTAAACTGGTCTGAAAATGATCTGAGAGAGCAGGGAAGGACAACTGCTTTGGCTTTTTTTGTGTTGGGGGGTGCAGCTGAGGAGAGTTTCCAGGTGGGCAGGGACTTGCATATTTTTAACTTTCCACTGGTGCCTTAGGAGAAAATACCAGTTCTCTCATTAGTCCTAGCTGTGGGAAAGAAGGAGAAGGAGGGGTGGTAGGGCTTGAAGTCTGTCAGTCAGACATGCAAAATGGAGTCAGACTCTATTACAATATGATAGAAACTACCTTCAATGAAGTATTATTTACCCAAAGCAATAAACTCATTTTTCTTTAACTACAAAGAACATTCATTAAAATAGTTATTGATTCAAAATATGTAGCTATAATCTTTATAATGAGTAATATAGGATAATTTATGGATCCCATGCATCATATTTTAAGCAAATGTAGTTGAAGGGCTCTGTCTATCACTGTAAGACTCTGTTTTTAACATAGACAGTATGTCTGTCTTGTTCGCTGCCAGTCTGCTTGGCATTTTCCAATTTTCTTAAGCATCTCTGAGTTTTGTCTTTAAGAAATAAAATTTCATTATTCTAGTTTCTCACAGGGTAGCACCATCAGATGGGTTTTCACTCTTATCTACGTGGCATTCTTTCAAAGCAGATGGTAAAACCATGTACATTTTCTCTCTAACCTAAAATTATTTTTCTTGTCTTTTCATGTCTTTCATAGACCTCCTAATAGGATAAAAAATTGCTTTACCTGATGGATATTCACAGTGTTGTTTCTGCTTCTTCAAGATATGCCAAACATATCTTCTGGGCAGTACAAAAAAAGAAACCAAAAAAAATCATAAATGTTACACAGGATATCAAAGTTACTTTTCTTCATTCATGACTTTTTTCTTTTTTAACTTTCAAAATATATGCAGTGTGGCTTTTTAAGTCCCCCACCTTAATTAGGCTGCCAAAATAGAGGTGGTAGAATAGATATTTTTATAAACCCATAAAAACTATAATAATTATAATTTTAATGAATCTATATCATTTATTTATAGCAACATTAACTCTTAATTAGTTTAAATCATCAAAAGAATATTCAGAGATAATTATACCATACTCTTATTTTTATTAGATTACTATTTCTTAGACATACTAGTTTCATAGCATATACTCATATAATTTTCAGAAAAAAGTCAAGGAGGTATTATTCTTTTGGACCCTACATTGTTAATAATGATAATTCTATATTCCCTAACATTTTCTTTATCAACTCTTCATCTGAATTATCCTTAATTAATATAATAGAACTAATACCAATTATTTTTGGAGTGTTAGCCTTTGTCATTGAATGATCCTTTGCTCCTTTCCTCAAAGAGAAGAATAATGGACTAGACACGGGTTAGATTAAAATAAGCAGGTGAATACATAGGATTTTCTAAATAAGGAGGCTTCTGGACAATATTCTATTTGAATCCAGGAGAGGACTGCACTCGTAGAAGAGTCCTACATTTCCATACCAAATGTGGTAGATTGCATGGCTATTTGAGATTGGATAAGAGCAGGATACTGATTAAGATTATTAAGAAGATGGGTTCTGCCAGCCAATACATTAGATTAATCTATTGCAGTTCAGTTATTCAGTAAGCAGAACCACAACAGGAAAATTCTCAGTCTCATATATGCCACATTGAAGGCTCCTCGTGCACCCTTTCCATTTCACTCCACTGTCCCTGAAGGGAAGGTTCTAACATTTGTTGGGTGAAATGGATCTGGTGTTAAACCAAACTTAAATATTTCTGTAATTTAGTAGATTCTATTATCATGAGAGTGGGTAGTTTGAAGGGCATGATAATTAGGGAAATAAATGATGACAGAATGTTTTCTTTGTATTTTTTTTCAGTAATAGAGCACCACTTTAATGGGAAAATTTAGAAAATTTCAGTTTTAAAACATAAAGTTTCCTCTGCCTGCAAAGAGACGATTGAAGTAAATATTTAACAAATTATTTTTCTCCAAGACTACACTTTCTTCCCATTTAGTTTGTTCTTTTCATCATATATTTTCCAAGAAGTTGATGGCTTTGTATATGCCACTCATTCTGTGACTTAATTGGTCCGAGAATTGGCAATTCACAAGAGATCTGGGACATCAGTTTCTTTTAGTCATATTTTTTGGAATATGGGTTCAATAGAAACTTTTCCAGTGTCCTTAGAGGTAAATAATTTGGGAATGATTGAAAATTATTTTTCTGATATGTGCTCAAGGTCAGATAAGATGAATGAAAGCAGGGATTATTCAGTAATATGCAAGTAATATGATAATTACTGAAATAGAGATATGTATTAAGAGTGGGGGAAAACAGAAAAATCCAAATTGACCGAGTCACTGAGAAATTAATGAGCAGGCAGTATTTTGGCCAAATTTTAAAGAATACATATGCTTTTGCTGAGGGGACATGAGAAGGCAGAGAAAAGACTATTTTTCAATATAGGAATGTTTGATAAAATACTGTATATTCACAAGTAGCTCACTATTGCTTGCTTAAGAATGTCTTCAACAAAGTAACAGGAATTGAAGCCAGACAGATAAGCAACTATGGCATTATAAGTGGACCTATACAATAAGCACAAAAATTATAACATTTACCTTGAAAAGAGAAATGATGTAACAATATGACAGGCAAAAATTAGCATTTTATAGTCATGGATTGGAAATGATGGACCAAGAGATTGGGAGACTACAAATGAAGCTTTAGAAATATTCTAGAAAGAGGTAATATTCCTTTACATAAGAAGGTGACTTAGGGAGAGACAGGAGTATGGAATATTGGAAACACATAGGGAGTTATAATTCAAATGCTTATTACTTATTTTTGTTCTGGAATTAGAGCATGGAACAAGATAGTTGGTATGATATTCATAAATTTGGAGCTTAAATTTTAGAAATTTCTCACCATGAGTTCAGTGATGAGCTCCTTAAAGCTTAGTGGTTTTTAAGATCTCCAGGCGGGCATAATGTACTTGCCTCATGCTGGTAACAGTTGAGGTAGAAGTTTGTAATAGCTCACACTATGGCAACTGTGTTGCACTGAGCTTTGTGGACAGATACATCTTTGTGGTGAGTGGAATGTCCTATATATTATAGGATGTTTAGCAGCATCACTGGCCTTGACCCACAAGATCCTTGTAGCACCATCTTCTATTTGTAAAAAAAAAAAAAAAAATTCCGTAGACATTGCCAAATGCTCCCTGTAGGGAGGGGCAAAATCATCCCTGGTTGGAAACTACTGAGCCAGAGTAACAGCATAATTCGTAGGCATATGGGTAACTGCCATGTGGCAACTACAGAACAAGAAAAGAATAAAGCAAAGAACAGAGCTCTGAAAATGCAATTGAATGGTAAAGAGAAGTGTCTTAGTCTGTTTAGGCTACTATAACAAAATAACATAAACTAGTTGGGTTATATGTAGCAAAACGTATTGCTCACAGTTTTAGAGGCTGGAAGCTCAAGATCAGAATGCCAGAATATATGGTCATGTTCTGTTGAGGGTCCTCTTCCCGTTAGCACAGCGCTGGTTTCTCATTGTATCCTTACTGGGTGGAAGGGTTAAGGGAACTGCCTGGGGCATCTTTTATAAAAGCTCTAATCCCATTCATGAGGGTTCCACCCTCATAAGATAATGATCTCCCAAAGGCCTCCTAACCAACACTTTGGGCATTAGGTTTCAACATAGGAATCCAGGGAAGGACACAAACATTCAGACCAGAGCACAGAGGAAAGGCAACTGAAAAAAGAGCATATAGTTAAGTATGAGACAGTTGAAGACAAAGGGATAATACAAAATCCAAGGGTGAAGGAAGTCTTCCAGAGACCAAAAAAGAATTATATGTGTTAGGTTAGAGATAAGACTGTTAAGAAACCTTTAAATAAAAATGTAACTTAGAAAGTGCTATGCTCATGTCTTTCAGTCTCTTGACGTGATGATGGGATTTCATGAGGAGGTAACCAGTGTTGCCCAGGGGGAAGAATTTTCAAAAATATGGTAATTTTAATAGCATTAAAATGCTTAATTTATAACATTTAGCTATTCTTAGTGACATTGTTAAATCCTAAAATATGTCTGTCTTAAAAGAAGAATAATGCAAGTTAATAATATACTCAAAAATTAGTGGGAGGAATCATAAATAGCTTTGGTGAACATTTAGGTAGTATATAAAAATAAATGTGTTTTATTATTATTTTTGAAATGTTTAATTGACTTTTAAGGAGCAGGTAACTAAAATTAAAGAATATAAGCTAGAAATATTCAGGTATCTATTTCATGTCATAAAAGACCTGGCTTTGACTACTTATATTTCATTTAGTAGAACTGATACAAGTAGTTCTCTCAGAAATCCAGAAATATTTCTGTATAACAAACACTTAAATGTGTGTTTTTATACTCTATTTTATGAAAATCAACTTTATTGTTTTAAGAGAATAACAGAAAAATACTTTCTGGATGAACTACCAGAAAAAGACAAAACTAGTTATACATTTCTAACACCTCTGTTCATAGGAGAAAATGAAGCAATGCAAACATGAGAATTTGCCATGAAACAATTTCCTTTGATTTGGGGAAGGAGCAGCACAAAGTATGACATGAATCAGACTTTCCCCTAGCCTCTTAAATCCTAGTTAGGGCCCTCTCTTTAGATATTGAAATATATATCTATTTCAAGTTTTCTAGTTCTCTTCTACACATTTGGCTTTATTCTGTGTTAGTAGTGACTAGGGAAAAATATATTGTGTACAACTGTACGTTTTCTACCATTGCAGTATGTGACTATCTCATATGAAAATGTCTTTGTTTACCTTTGTGGTAGATAATCTCCCATTTTAACTATACTTTGCTGTGGAAAGAACGACCTATACATTTAGCTTAGTTTATAAGCATTATTTAACATTATGTAGGCTTCCAACATTATTTAAATACTGCGTAGAATAAATAAGTAGTATATAATTTTGTTTCTGTACTGAAATAATTTCATATTTTTTTGGACACCCAAAGGCCTTTAAAACCAAATGAAAATTTTACTCTTCTATAGTCCACTTTCCTATTCTTTTTTTTTCTCCCCAAATATGTTTATTTTAATTTTTCGGTGTTAAAAGATTGATTGTTCATGCACCACACCCAGTGCTCCATGCAATACGTGCCCTTCTCAATACCCACCACCAGGCTCACCCACCCCCCGACCCCCTCCCCTCCAAAACCCTCAGTTTGTTGCTCAGAGTCCACGGTCTCTCCTGGTTCATCACCTCCTCCGATTTCCCCCCATTCGCCCTTCCCTTCTTTCTCACGATGCCCTCCATGATTTTCTTTATACTCCACACGTAAGCGAGACCATAAGATAATTGATTCTCTCAGATTGACTTATTTCACTCCGCATAATCTCTTCTAGTCCTGTCCATGTTGATACAAAAGTTGGATATTCATCCTTTCTGATGGAGGCATAATATTCCATTGTATAGATGTACCACATCTTCCTTATCCATTCATCTGTTGAAGGGCATTTTGGTTCTTTCCACAGTTTGGCTATTGTGGCCATTGTGGCTATGAACATTGGG
>JAPYYJ010004189.1:0-10701 GCA_028533885.1 Nasua narica
ATGTCTACTAATGTTTTAAGTATGAGGAAGAAACACATTTTGTATCTTAGGTTGGATTTTCTAGAAATTGAGGCTGCCAAAAACAGATATTTTAGGTTCCTGGATTTATTGAAGTAGTGATCTTTAAGAAAAATGTGTAGTGGGGGTTCCTGGGTGTCTCAGTTGGTTGAGTGGCTTACTCTCGATTTTGGCTCAGGTCATAGTCTCAGAGTCCTGGGATGAGTCCCATGTTTTGCTCTGTGCTCAGTGGGGAGTCTGCTTCAGGATTCTCTCTCTCCTTTGCCCCTCCCCACCTCTAATAAATAAATCTAAACAACAAGAAAAGTGTAGGGGAGTGAAGGAAGAACAATGAGGAAGAGGAAAAAAACTGATAAAAACGTGGTCTCAGTTAAATGCTTTTGCTAGTTCAATCCAAGAGCTATTTTGGAAAATAAATTGCACTGGAAAAGTATTTCACTTGCAACGAGGGGAAGGAGCTTTCCACTCCAGGCAGGAAGGTGTCATCAGCCTAGCCTCCCAGGAGGAAAAGTTAGAGTTTGCTCTGTCAGCCAAGGGAAGGCTTCAGAGTAGATTGTGCGTATAAACTATTTTTTCCTCAGTATTCAGCAGGAGTTAAGAGTACCAGCTGGTAAAGGGGACTTGGGTGAAACACACCACGATGCTAAGTAAAGGTGTGAAATAACATGGGTAGAAGAGTCTAATTTCAGCTGGGAGATTTATCAGACTTTGGATGATGAAGCCTTGGTTTCCCTACTAGAGCTTGTAACTGAGGTCCACCCACCTCTGTTACTCTGAAGAATTACTTGTGGAAGATACCAGACTTCCTTTGGCAGTGATTTTAAGGCTGTATCCAGTAAAATAAATTCAAATAACTTACTTCCGGTTTTTATAGGCATATTACTAGTGAAGGTTGCAGGTTATCTTGAAGAAATATGAAACATGAAACAAGGATATTTTATGGTCCAAGCCTTTATAGTTTCTGTCATTTTTTTACTACTGCACTTTTATGCAGCTTTGAGTTTATGTGTGGTTTGTTGTTGTGGGGGATGTAGTTTTCTATTTTGTATTTCTGGACCTAGTGTTTTAAAAGTCTTATTTAGGAACGTCTTTTTTTTCCCCCCCTTCTGTTTACAGTGTGGTCTTCTGATTTAATGAGAATAGAGGGAGCTATACTGCATTGGAGTTTGTAAAATTCATATGGCTAAGAGAATTAAATACGTGGGCATTGGGGAGTCACAATCCACCTGACAGTTATACTCAGGGACTCAAGTAGACATGGAAGTTGAATCAACTGAGTCTGTAATGTGTTCATAGTCTGCTTGATTGCAGAGTATGAATATTTTTGAACATAATACAATTTTACCTTCAATCTTACATACTTATGCTTGCATTACATTCAGTCTTCTTGAATATCCATATTTATTTTTTTCCTTTTTTCATATTCATTTTCAATAGCATACATTAAAAAGTACAAAATGAGAATCTAATGTATAACATGGTGAATGGAGTTGATAACAGTGTATTGTATAACTGAAATTTGCTAATAGAGTAGAACTTAAATGTTTTCACAAGAAAAAAAAAAACCAGATAAATATGTGAGACGATGGATGTGTTAATTAACTCAATGGGGGGAATCCTTTCAAAAGGAAAAAAAGTATAAAATAATAAGGCAAAATCTGTATTTCTAATGCTCTCTGGAGAAAGTTAGCCACCCACCTATCTGGGAATTTATTAAATGATATCGAACAATGGTCTGTTCCCAGAATGGCTTATGTGTTGACCATATTATCTGTATTAGGAAGAATTCTCTCTCTATATATTTTCTTTCTTTCCCTTCCTTCTTTCCCACTTTTCTTTTCCTTCCTTCCTTCCTTCCTTCCTTCCTTCCTTCCTTCCTTCCTTCCTTCCCTCCCAGAGAGAGAGAACAAACAAGGAAGGGGAGAGGCAGGCAGAAGCTCCTGCTCTGGCTGAGAAGCTGAGCAAGGAGCCCAAAACTGGACTCAATCCCAGGACCCTGGGATCACAACCTGAGCCAAAGGCAGAAGCTAAACCGACTGAGCCACTCAGGTGCCCCACTTTTTCTTTTTCTTTTTTTTTTTTTCTTTTTTTTTTTCTTTTCTTTCTTTTCTTTTCTTCTTTTTTTTTATATAGAGACCACACTCAAACAGGATCAGGGGTGGTGAGGGACAGAGGGGAGGGAAAGGCAGAATCTTAAGCAGGATCCACACCCAGTGCAGAGCCCTAAGTGGGGCTCTATCTCATGACTCTGAGATCTTGACACTGAGCTGATCACATCCTGATCTGAAATCAGGAGTCCAATGTCTAACCTACTGAGCCACCCAGGAACCCCTCTCCCTATTTATTCAAACAGAAGCTATGAAATGTTTGGAATGTTCTTTGGGGAATTACCTAAGATATTTTTGCCTGAAGGAAGATTATCAATCTCTAGAGATAGAAATTAGGTTTTTACATATGGGAAGCTTTGCTAAGGATGGTTATAAATGGGATTCTTAGGGGCAGTGATCTCCCATTTTCACACTACTTCTGATTCTTCTCACTGCTTTACAGCATTCCAAGGATTATTCCTTAGAGTGTGGTAAGAGATCTGTTAGACACTAAAGCAGTGACCTAATTCTTTTTACAAATCAGTCTGAGGTAGGTGGGCTTCCTGTGAGGAAACTACAAGTCAATGGAGTGGACAGTGTAAGGGTTGATTTATAAAAATGTGGACTAAGTGGTGAGCCAAACGTGTTCAGGAAATCTCAGGACTTAGGAGAAGTCAGGTGTGAAAATCAGGAAGATTGGAGTTGGATCTAGGGACTGTGACTCCCTCCTTGCTTGCTGAGATCTCAGACCTTTAGACCCAACACCAGTAGCACTTATTTTGAAGATTCCCCTGGGACTCTTCGGACTCCCTCCAGTAGATTTGGCCACTCCTTCCTTCCTATTCCACAGAGCCTCCTATGGTGGTTCAACACAGCTCCTAGGACATTACTTCATCCAGCAAGAAAGGCAGCTGGGATTTACTATAAAGACTTGGAGTCCAAATTTTGAGTAGAGCCTCATCTTATGTCTTCCCAGTTGTAGGGTGCTTATTTATCTGCTTTGAATCATTTTCTTTTGTAAAATCATTAATAGTATTTTATAAATACAGCTGTTTCAAGAAAGACCAAACACACCATTTAGCACAGAGGTAAAAAGATTTGCTTTGGCACATGACAGATTTCAAATCTTAGTTCACCACTTAATAGCTATGTTAATTTGGGCAAATTGCTTGATTTTTCTAAACCTGTTTCTAGTTAGTGATCAATTTGCATCGCATTAGGAGTGGGAAATATCACTAAGCTTGATGTTTGTGTGTTGACTGTTGTTAATGTTTACATGTATATATTGAACATAATTATAATTATATCTTGTATTTGATATGAAAAATGGTCTTCTCTGACAACCCAACATTTACTCAAGAATGCATTTTTTTTAATAGAAAGACAATGTTATTTTGTAATATCTTTCTTCCATACACAGATCTTATTTCTGGTTGTTCTTTTATACAGATATAATTTTATTCCTTTCACAATACCATATTCTTTTTATTATAGTGAATTTATAGTCAGTTTTACTATTTGGTAAGGCAAATATATATGTAGTTCTTTCTTTTTTTTAAAGATTTATTTATTTATTTGTTTGTTTATTTATTTGACACAGAGAGAGAGATCACAAGTAGGCAGAGAGGCAGGCAGAGAGAGAGGAGGAAACAGGCTCCCCGCTGAGAAGAGAACCCAATGCGAGGCTCGATCCCAAGACCCTGAGATCACGACCTGAATTGAAGGCAGAGGCCCTAACCCACTGAGCCACCCAGGCACCCCTACGTAGTTCTTTTGTATTAGCTCTTTCTTGTTATAACAGTCTCATATTTCTCCCATGTTTTTTCTTTCAAATCAACTTTAAAATTAATTAAAATTAATGTATTAAAGTAATAGTAATTGGAATGTATATTAATATGATTGACATTTCCACCTAAATTCCAGACTCACATATAACTACCTACATTTCCACTTGGGAATCGAAATAGGCATCTCACACTTACAGGTCTAAATATCGAGCCTCTGTGCAGTCTTTCCATTTTCAGTCAATGATAGCATCCTCTGTGAAGTCAAGCCAAAAAACTTTGGCTCTGTCCTCAACTTCACTCTTTTCCTTATACCAAAGATCCAGTATTAGCGCTTTAGCTTCCCAACATGTCCGGGATATAATCGGACATAGTCACTTCTAACAAGTTCTGCGGCTGCAGTTTGGCCCATGCCACTGCTCTTTCTGACCAGGAGAGCTGTAACCACCTCGCGGCCATTCATCCTGCTTCTGTCCTTGCACCCTTAGTATGGTTGATAGAGCAAAGAGAATTATCCTGTAAGAAGTTAGTCACATCATATCACTCCTCTGCCTCCAGCCCTCCAGTGACTTCCCATTTGATTCTGAGTAAAAACCAAAGTACAGGAGTAAGATCTGGCCCTTCCTCACTGAACTCACCAAGGGCTCTACCCTTTGTTCACTCCACAGCTCAAATAGCCTTCTCACACAACTGTCATCTCACAGACATTGTACTTTTCCCTCTGCCCAGAATGTTCTTTACCCAGATGCCACATGGCTTACTCTCCTACCTCCTTTAGGCCTGCATTCAGATGTCACCGTCTCATTGAAGCCTCTTTTGATCATTCTGTGAGAAACTGCTATCTCTACAACTAGTTCTATTTGCTTTTCCAGCTTACTTTTCCCCACGGCACTTTACCACTATTTAACATACAATATGTTTTGTTTGTTTATTTTATTTTTTGTCTATACCCCTTTGCTGTTTCCATTGCATTCTCAATACACAGGATAGGGAAAATTAATATTTCTTGGAAAACACAGATGATAAAACATACAAACAATTGACATTTTTGTGAGGTATGTCTTATGCAGGACAATATGTTTTTTCATTTATGCAGGGTCTATTTCATGCTTTTCAGTGCATTTTATAGTTCTTTTTAAAATGAGATCTACCTCTCAAATAGTTTGCTCTAATATTTTATAGTTTTATCATAATGGTAAGTGGGTTATTTTCCATTTTAACTATTTATACTTATTCTTAAAAAACTGTTAATATGTTATACTGATCTTGTATCTAGCCATTATACCAAATTATTTTATTATTTCTATTAGCTTGTGACCTGACTATATATAAGATTATGGAATTATAGTGTTTTAACTCAATAGTCTTTAACCATGATTTTATGGCCTTGCAATGTTTCAGATGAGAAGTCTAGTATTAATCCGATTCCCATAATGAATAGAGCCTCCTTCCCCCTTGCCTTCAACCCCCTTGCTTAGATTTTCTCTTTTTAATGTGGGTTTTATAATTTTAATTAATTCTGCCTACAAATTTGTGAATCTGTTTCATATGCAGACTCAAACCATTCACCTCAGAATTTTTTTTTCTATTAATTGTCTAATTATTAATTTTTATTCTATTCCCTTTTTTATTTATCTGGCATTCTTATTTTCTATAGTTTTAGGTCTCCAGATAGCTGTCTTATCTTTTAGCTTTTCCTTGAAGAGTCCATCCTTTTTATTCTTGCCCTGTGTTGTGAAATTTCATTTTCTATTTGATCTTCAAGATCAATAGATCTGTCCTTGGCAGTGATCCTTCTCATTTCCTGTTTCTCTATTGACATTTTACATTTAAAAATTATATGTGTCTTAGAATACATTCTCTGCTCTAATTGCTTGTCCATGTATATTAGCCATTTTTTTCAAGTTTTTTTTTTCTAACTTTCCATCAATTCCATTTCAGCTGCTGCCAACTATTCCAAATTAACACTTGATCTGTCAGTCTTTTAAAGTGATACATTACTTTGTTTTCTTTTTTATGTATCCCATCAGGATTCATAAGAGTCTACAGAGTAGTAGCTGAATTTTGGAAGGAAGGCACCAAAATTTCTGTCCTTGCAGCTCAGTTGTCAACAAACTGGAGAGTATTACTTTCTGCTGAGGAATGGGGCAGAATTGGATGGTGCCTGATTTCCTTTGTGTAAATCACAGCTCTTTCCTCACTAGTGGCACTGAGACTGATGTTAATGTAGCCTACCCTGAAATTGCTACAAAGGTCAGGGTTGGTCTTTCCAGAAACACAAGCAACCCTTTCTGCAGAGATTTCATTGCTCTGTGTTGTTTGGATTTTCCCAGAGATCTGTGAATCCCATTTGATGTTGGCCTAGAGAAGGCCAAATTCTCTCTCCAGCTCCTCCTTGCTGACTCTCACTGCTGCAGGAAGAATGTGGTCCCTTGCTTGATCCTGGTTGTATGGTTGCTACCATGATCTCAAAGTATCTCTGTGGTGATATGATTCTAGAAAGGGAGATGGGAAGGAGAAGTTCAGAGACCAGCATCTCGACTTGTAACAGTCATGGGTGTTCAAACTCTGAGATTATAAAGCTTTGAATGAAATGTTAACAATTCACAGATATTTTCATGTGAACAACCAGTAGTGACTACTCTACCATTCAGATCATAATTACCACCTTTAGTGGGAGAGGATAAGTCTCATTTCCCAAGATGCTTGGACAAAAATGCAGTTTCACACACTTCTTTCTGTCAACTGTGAAAACTTTGTGGGAAGGCGCTGCCTACTTTTTGTTATTTTCTTGTTTCCTTGAGTCTTTGGCTTTGTTGAGTATGGAGTGAAAATTCTATAAGGCAAAGAGCTGAACATAGAGCTTCCAGTAAGGAATAGTGGAGAGGCAAAGAGAATAAAAATGCAGTAATTTCTTGAAAAAGGACTTAAAGTGAGGAGGATATCTTATTTCTGTGTCATATAATATCTCATATGGCTCTTGAGTGTTGCTAAGCATGGCTAGCTGAACGATTTCCAACAGGTAAGCTATTATTTAGCCAATGTGGTGGAGCTGCCCATATCAACTGAGGGTCGTATTTGGCTTCACCTGTCAAGAGCTGCAAAGTAAATGCACTTTGTTACTTTACTGATGTGCATATAATTTAAGTTTCTTGTTCTGTTCTTTACTGTGGCATGATCAAAACTTCAGCCCACACCATTTCCCTACTGAGTCATCTTCAATGCCTGAGAATATACTTTCAAGCTATAACTGCATCAATATCCGTGGTTTTCCATTCTGTTGAGAATAAAAGTGCTTTTTTTCTTTCCCTCCAGAGCCGTCAAAACTTCTGATGCTGAAGAGTGTATCTTAGAAAATGCAGGTTCTGTCCTGCTACCAGTAGGGAGTGGAAAAAGTCCTTTATTTCATAATCAGTGTCACCTGAATGATGCCAGCATTTCTTATAATTGTGCAAAAATGTACTTCATTAACTTTTGTCTTTGTGTATTTTGGAAGGCAAAATGAAGCACTCATCTGATATGTGATATGAAAGTTAGATATCATATTCTGTTAAAAAAAAAGGTATATTTGTTCATCAAAGCCTCACACATCAGTGGTGTTCTGTTTTAGGTTGAATAGCACTAATTTCTCCAGAAATTTGGTATTTTATAAGAAGCCTTACACAGGTTGGAGGCAGAGTTTTACTGTCCATTGTTGTGTGTTTATAATTGACAACTAAGTAAGTAAACACCTGTTTGGTTTTAGCTACTCTACTTAATACCACTCTAGTCCTGTACATTCGCTTTCATTTTATATTTTCTGCCTTTTGGACCAGAACTACTATTCCTCAATCTTACTTTATAAGCAATATTTAAAAAAAAACTCCTTTGGTAAACCTTCTGCATTTCTCAGTCATCAGATGTTGGGATCAGATGGCTAGCCACACATTCAGTTTCTCACACCATACATGTAATGTGTTTATTATAGTAGCTTACTTTATATATATATATATATATATATATATATATATATATATATATATATTCTGTTTTGTCAAATGTCAGTGCATACTTATTAGGAGATTGGATGCTTTTCCTACCTTTAATGAATTACAACAATGCTTCTGCCAGGAAAGTATACAATAGTCAATGCATTTATTTTATTAAACAATGAAAAATATCATGTTATTTTAAATCATCTGGTAACTGATAAACATTAGCTTAATTGAATAAATATAATTTGAGATCATAGTTTTTTTCTCTATTAAATGTGAGTTCTAGAATTTGGCGAATAGACTTTTATTAGACCTTGTGTCTATTTTCTACAGCGCTTCTAATAGCATCAGTCAAGTCTGGGTTCAAAAATACATGTTACTTTATTTAATACAGAAACAAATACAGCTAATCCCCCTTATTCACAGATTCCATATATGTGAGGATGCCTGCTAACTAAATTTTATTTGTTACCCCCAAATCGATGCTTGAGGGCTTTCAGATCATTTGCACACATATGCAGAGTGGCCCAATTTTGAATCATTTGACCACACACGTTCCCAGCTGAGGTGGAGCAAGTAAAGCCCCGCCTTCCTGTTTCAGATTTTATACTGTAAACAAGTTTTTATTTTGCAGTGTATTTAGTGTCACCTATTATTTTTGTTGTTGTTAGTATTAGTGATTTTTTGTTTAAAATGGCTCCTAAACACAGTGCCGATGTGCCGTCTAGTGTTCCTAAATACAAGAAAACTATAATATGCCTTGTGGGGGAAAACACATGTGGTGGATAAACTTTATTCAGGCACGACCTAAAGTGAGTTCTTGAAGTAAGTTCAGTATTCATGAATTAACAATATGGTACATCCAGGAAAAGGAAGAGAAAATTCACCAGTCTGTACATTTCTGGAGACCATTCCAGAAAGTGCTTAAAGTAACATCTATAGTGTGTGATGAAGCAAAGGAAAAGATGGAAAAATGGCTAAATTTGTGGTTTCAACTGATTGAAAAAGTGCATTGCATGCCACTGTCATTAGGCTGAAAGCCAAAGAAATTTAGGCTCCCGCTTACCAGGATCAGGAGAATGGTAAACCCTTTTCTAATTGTGCTGGCTGTCTGGGATGTTTCAAAAGGTAATATGGCATGAAAAATGCTAAACTTGCAGGTGAGACTGGCTCTGCAGATCAGGGGGCTGTGGAAGAAGTTAGAATATTCTTGCTATCTGTGGTATATTGGAAAAGGATTATGTAGAAGAGGTGATTTTCAATGCTGACAAGACTGACTTGTTTTACAAGGAATTTGGCAAATGACCCGTATAACACAAATGGTGTTTGGTGGAGAAAATGTGATCAGAGGCTTGCCGTCCTGCTGTTCTTCTGCCCGGAATGCATTTGCTATCATTCCCTTTTGGCCTGGTTCATACTTTCTAACCCTTTAAAACTTCCCTGACTCCTGCCTCTTTCTCTTTTTGCCTCTGTCCCATTTCAGGTGGAATTGTTTATATGCTCTTCCTTGTTCTTATAATAAGCCATCTTTCTCATAGATTGTAGCACATTGTATGAAACATATCACTATATATATCCACCAGACTGTGAACTCATTTATGGCACAGAAAGTGTATCTTAATTATAATCATATGCCAGTGTCTCGTGCAACACTTGGAACATTGCAGGTTATTAATAATTTTTGAAAAAAATAAGTAAGTGAATCAGTATTGCTATTAGAGCAGATAACATTCTAAGTGTAAAATTTAGACAACACAAAATTATAGTAAACCCAATAATATTTAATAAATATAATGATTGAGACACCTACATGCTCATAGAATTTATATATCTGGAGAATTTTATAAACTTCATAAATTAATGTTTTCAACTGAATGTTGGATACTTATAGTTTTGTTCCTGCAGAACTGATAGAAGAAACCACAGAAATAATTTCCAAAGCATTCTGTAAAATTACCAGAGAGCTGGCTTCTTGATAAACTTGAAGAAGTTTCTAACTTGCTTATGCATAATGCCCAAAAAACACTACTCAAAGACAACTTTTTTTTTTTCTTAAGAGAAATAAGAAGCTGAAGCAGGTACTATTATGAATTACACAATATCCTGTCCTGATTTTCTGATTCATCAGAAAAGAAAAAAAAAAATGTAAGCAATGAACTTCTCCCTTGAATGATCAAGCAAGGAGACCCAAACCAGAAGTTATATCAGTCCTTTCTTGTAGCAATGGCACTTTGCAAAGAGGTCCATACACATTAGTCCTAAGTCCTATATGTTGTATTAAGATTAAAGAATTTGAAACCTTAAGATATATATAAAATTTCAATATCTTTGCAGTTTCATATCCTGCCGTTAAATGTTGCAGTTTTCCAAGACTTAGCTTTAGCTTCCTTCTTCTCTCTATTATCATGTGTTTTTACCCATGTCCACCTCTTCAATTATCATTTATAAGATTATTCTCTAATTTATGTTTATTATGACTTTATGCAATATATAATATATATATCATAATATTATATATTTTTAAATTATAATCTGTATCTCTCATTTATGACCTAGGTCTCTATATTCAGTCAGTAATTGCTTCTGTGGATTTATTGAAAGCATCTCAAACTCAATATTTCTAAACGTACAATCATACTTTTTCTTTCCAAACTGGTTTTCTGGGTGACACCATTCAGTGAACAGCATCACTATGCCTTTAGATATGCAAATCCAGTCTGAGAGTCTGTTTTACCACTTTCCAAGTTTCCGATATCTAATATATTTCTGTGCCCTCCATGTTTGGCTTCTTGATTGGATTTTCAATCCACCTCTCTCAACTTCCAGTGTACTACCCCA
>JAPYYJ010004190.1:0-10700 GCA_028533885.1 Nasua narica
ATCCGGGTCAGAAGAAAGGACATCAGACTCAGGACCTTCTGCCTTCGGGTCATGAATGACTCCGGCTGGTGGCCCTGGCACAATTTCCCATTGGTGAGATGGAAGATTCCTGCCCGCCCACCTCCTCCAGTTGCTGTCAGAATAGAATTAGGCCGCTGAGTCCCAGAATCTCAGAGCCAGAAGGCACCATGGGGAGCATCTACTCTATCCTTCCCTGCACTGGAAGAAGGACCTAGAGCCCAGAGAGGGGGAGCAACGCGCCCTAGGTCACACAGCAAATAATAGTTTGGCATAACTAATAAATAATAGCATAATAGTTTGGGCTAACTCTCAAACTCTTAGGCAGATGTTCTTTGTTATGGTTTGGAAAACTTTCAAGCACAACGAAGATGTCAGTTAGCCGCCCCAGACAACTATAGTCATAATAATAAAGACACTTCCGGAGCCCATTACTTCTCTTCTAGCCCTTTAGAACTTAAAAAAACGGTCCAGGGCCAATCATAGTGATTAGCCTTATAGAATTACATCGTCAGTTGTTTTTGTCATTGTCACCATGGTTGTTCTTCAGTGCCCGCCAGAGCTGGGCTCCCGCTGAGGTCTGACCTCCCTCAGACAAGGGCCGCTACCTCCGCAGACTCACTTTCCCTATCTCTAAAATGGGAATAATAGTGTCGACCTCATGGAATAATGGTGCCCGGCGCAGAGAAAACCACCCCAGAGCGTCCATCCTGAGACAGCAGGCGCCGTCTGAAAGATCCGTGGCCACGTGCAGGGGGGGTGGGGGGGTCTCCATTCACAGCACCCTCTGGCCTGACCAGGACCGGGTCCCTCTCTCCCCCAGGAGAGGTTTCTTTCTCTTTGGATGAAACCAAGCCTTCTGCCCCTGCACCACACCGCCTGGGGATTCGGAAGTGGGTTGGACTCCGAGCTCCCTGGGGCGGCCTGCACTTGGGCCTCAGGAGAAGGGGACCGGTTCCCAGGGGGCCGGTACCCAGACTCAGGGGGTGGTGCTCCCGGTAGTACTGGTGCAGCGCCCGCAGGACCGTCTCCTCGGAGCAAACAGGCTTCAGCCTCCGGGCAGTGGCCACCGAGCAGCGAAATTCCTCCATCTGGTTTTTATAGCGCTGCGTGCTCTCCTGGGAGATCTTCAGACAGTGGGCCATGCTGTCCTTGCTGGTGGCCTGCTGGCAGCTGAGGTAGGGCACGTAGCCTGCAAGAGCCGACAAATCACAGCCTTCAGCGAGGCCGTCCGAACCTACAGACGCTCCCCAGAATCCCAGCCCCACTCCGTGGCACTTCCCCCTTGGCCGACATCACTGCCTTCTCCCAAAGGCCGCGACTACAAGCAGCGCTGTTGTTTGCACTGCACTGGGCCCTCCCAAGGCCGCACACGCAAAAAAATGACCTTGGAGCTGGGGAGGGAAGGCCCGTTTCAACAAAGACGATGACAGTAATATTCTTTGATAGCAAAGCCCCTGATGTCAGTGTGAACCGCAAATGGGGAAAGCATTTAATGGGCCAAAATGATAGTCTGAGGAGTAATTGAAATTATTCATCTTTTTTAGAGAGAAAGCTTATTTTCCTTGACACTCCCCAAATGCAATTTAGGATCTTTTTTTGTCGGACCATCAGGAAATTGCGGGGCTTATTAAAAGCTGAGACCTGTTACACAAAAAAAGGTAAATTCATTATCTGTGGGGCCCACCCCCTAGAACAATTTTTTTACCATTTCCCACAAAATAACATATAATCATTACAATTAGTATGGGTAAAACACAAGTATTTATTTAAACTGGAGGCTGAGTCCCAGGGCCTACACTATTGTCACAATAAAACTATTTTTCGGAAGAACGAGGTGAAGAAAAACTGGTTAAGAACTTGGTTTTCAATGGCTAAATAAATAAATACCTCTCGCTCTTTACTGAAGCCCAGTATTTTGCCTGCGTCCCGCAAGAAAACCTGACTTCAGAGTCAAGAGTAGCAACCTCACCTTCCACATCCTGCGAGAAGCTGCTTCTGGAAGAATCTAATTACTAGGCCTCCACCCACCAGCCAGGCTCTTCAACCCTGGGGCAATTAAAAGATACCCTAGTGTTTGCGGGGGGAGATTGTAGAAACCGAGGGGTCCTGCCACCAGGACCTCCTGGGGCCTGGATAGATTTTATGTCATTGCATCTATGGACACACACAGAGGAATTCAAGCTACCTTCCCAGAATCTTACTAAGGGCCAGGACAGTCTCGGGAGAGACCTATTGTTATCCTGTGTAGAGGGTTGAAACTGTGTCTCCCGAATAGATATGTCCCAGTCCTAACCGCTGGGTCCCATGAATGTGACCTTCCCTGGAAATAGGGTCTTTGCACGCGTCATTAAGGATTCGCAAATGAGATTATCCTTGCCTGGGGATGGACCCTACATTCGGCTGTCTCTGGGTCCACGTGTGGCCAGCTGGCTGCCAGGACAAGCACTTAGGCTTTTTAAGACATTGTTGAAAGCACTCCATTATAAGAGAAGAGAAGGGGGATCCGAGGAAGAGACACAGAGGTGCAGGGCAGGAGGCGTGAGAAGAGCCGTGGGAAGACAGGGGCAGAGATTGGGGCCATGCCGCCATGAGTCACAGAACAGCTGAGGCCACAAGAAACTGGAAGAGACAAGGAAGGACCCTCCTCTACAGCCTTCGGAGAGAGCATGACCCTAGCAACACCTGACTTCAGACTGCTTGCCTTCAGCCCTGGGAGAGGATAAATGTCTTTTGTTTTAAACGGCAGCCCTAAGAAACTAATACATCCATTTAATAGACGTTTTTACTTACTGCAGAAAGTAGTTCTAATAATCACATACACCGAGGCCGAGCGGGAACTGAAACCTCAGTTTGGTAAGAACTCCAAACCTGTTCTCTTAACCAGCCAGCAGGACCAGGGGTGAGGCTGGGCGACCTCGGGATAGTCCCTGTGCATCTCCTCTCCTAAAAACACCTTATGTGAGAGCTGAGGGACCATGAAGACCACCTGATTTGTCACAGGGATGTGACTTCGTAAGTTCTCAGTAACCCAGAAGCCCGAGGACGAAACCTTTAAGTAGGGTCACCAGCTGTCCCTGTTTGCAAGGACTTAGGGGTTTCCTGGGACCGAGGACTTTCAGTGCTAAAACCGGGGCCACTGCAGACAAATCAGGGCACTTGATCACTGTCCCTCTAGGGGATCCAGGAGGGAATGGGACCCGAAGAAAGTCCCTAGGGCAAGACTTGAGAAAGCTCACTTTGGGAGAAAGGATAGGGCCTCGGCTTATCCATTTTATCCATCCCTCATCTTGGCCCCAAAGCACTGAATGCACATTGCTTCCTCCATACCCAGCCACGTCCTGCGAAATCTGGCCTGAGTTCGATCTCTCCATTCGTCAGAACTCAGTTATCAGCCATCTTCAACAAGTTTTCAACAAGTATCTTAAAAAGCTAAAGCGCCCGTCCTGGCCCACCCAGTCAGAAGGACAGGGGGCAGTGGGCCGGGGCAGGGACAGCAACCAGGACCATGGTTGCCCTGCCAGGCACACGCGCAGGGCACGTCTCCACTTACCACTGTAGCCTGGCGTGATCGGCGGATGTCTCATGAAGGTCTTGGAAGACTCCATGATTCCGCTCGCTGTTAAGGAAGGGAAGAGGGAATGGGATGATCTCATCCAGGGTCCCTGCCTCGAACTCACTGTGTGTGTGTGGCTGGAACCCTCGGGAGCCGAATGACCCTGCCCGGGGGCTGGGACAGAGACGCAGCACCGCCATCTAATGCGGAACCGGCAGGCGCAGCTGGTGTCAGTTACAACAACGAGGGGCGTTCCTCTCTGACGTGGACGTAGAGGCAGGTGGGGGGTCACCATCCACCAGCGTCTCCCCTCCTGGGACCTCCTTCGTCCAGCCAACCCTCCACCAGCGCCGAGCCAGCCAGCTGGCCCCCGGGAACTGGACACACACTTCGGCCAACAACGGTGATGCGGCGAGGAACAGAAAGATGAGTGGGCCCGGAAGCCCCCCTGTGAGCCCCTGTGAACCTCAGAAGAGGGAAGAGATGAAGCACTCCCACGCCCAGAGCCTTTCTTTCTCCAGGGGGAAGAGGTTGCACTGGGGACGTCTGCTGCCCCTCCCCGCCCAGGACCGTGGGCAGGGTCCGGAGACATTTTTGGTTGTCACAACTAGGGGATGGGGTGCTAGTAGCTAAGTACTAGTAGTACCTAGTGACTTAGAGGCCAAGGATGCTGCTAAACATCCTACAAGACACAGGGCAGCCCCGCAAGGAAGAATTAGAGTAAGGTCTGGCTGGAAGGGCTCAGAAGTCCCCAAAAGTTGGCATGGAGTCCAAGATGGGTGAGCAGAAGGTCGAATGGGGTGACCACATGGCATCAGTTTATGTGGCTACTGCCTCCCCGCCCCAACCCCTTCTGGTTCCCCCAAAGGGCCAGGTCCTGTATCTGGGTTTCTGTTGGTGCTGTCCAATGCGAGGCCTCCAAGCCTCTTCATCTCTCAAAAGTGAGGCCTTCCGGGCCAGGACGAGTGTTCTCAGGGGTGGAGGGGAGAGCCACCGTCGTGTTCAGTCAGCAGTGGTGGGAATTTTAAACACACTCGGACACTTACAGGACACATGCTATGACACAGCTGATGGGACCTACACTCCTGTTAAACCCTCACCGCCCTAGGGTTAGTTCCCTGTTTGAGTCCCCCATTTATAGATTAGGACAAAAAGGCACAGAGAGGCTAAGGAACGTGTTTGAGGGCTCTCCCATCCAAGGAGGAAAGAACGCACTGACGACATCCACATTCTGAGGGCAGGGTTATGTTATCCGAAGGCGTGGCCCTGGGGAGGAGGCTGAGTCAGGTGAGGGTGGGCGGCAGCCTAGGCGGCTGCCTGGAGGAGGTGGAATCAGAGAGGAGGAGCGTGGAGAGGACTTGTGCCGGGGGAGGGGGGAGCGGAGGGGTCGGTAAGCTCCGTCACAGCCCCCGCCCCCCTGCCTCCTCTCCCGCGGCAGCGGGGGCAGCCGCACTCCCGCGTCCTCACCTGGACTGGCCACGATTTCGATCTCGCTGCCGCCAGGCCTCTTGCCCGCCAGGCCTCCTCCTTCCGCCAGCGCTCCGGGCCTTTGTGCGCTCACCACCCCCCGCCCCCGCTCTCCCCCCCAGACGGAGGGGAAAGGAGGGACTCGACCCGCCCCGCTGCCCCGCCCCCTCGCCCACGCGCCCCGCCCCCACGGACATGAGCCCGCCCCTGCCCGCCACGGGGCTTTGGTCTATCCGAGAGGATGTGGGGGCGCTTCCCTGGGCTCCCCGCTCAGCGTCAGCCCCGGCGTGAGGTTCAGAGGTTTGCCCAACAAATACTTGGCCTCTGAAGTTGTTCTCCTTTCCCATTCTTGGTACCTGGTGTCCCCGCGCGGGGCCCCTCTGGGTTTTGGAACTGGAGGGAGAGCTACGTGAGAGGATCTAGGTCAAAGCCCCCTTTTCTGCTGTTGACCAAGACTAGGGCGGCCTGGGTCGGGGCGGAGGTAAGAGGGTTGGCAACCCGCCTTCCTCACCTTCCTCTCGGGAGTCAGGGGAGTGAGGGCAGTGTGAGGGGCTGGCAGGGGGCAGCAAGCAGCCTGGGAGGGAAGGAGAGGCCTGTGTGGGTGGTGACTTCCCTGCGCACTCCTGCCCCCCTAGTCCTCTGTCTTCAGATGGCAGGAACAGGGAGGGGGACAGAAAAGGGGCAAATGGACCCAAATGAAGGGGGGGAGGGCAGGGAAGTGGAACCATACTGCTTTCTGATCATCCATGTTTTATGGGAGCTAAAGGGGGCCTGAGCCTTCATCTCACTGGATTGAAGCAGGGATGCCCAGGTGCGACCCCAACAGTGGAATGAGGGCCTTGCCAGACAGGTAGTCCCAGGAGGGGCCTGTGCCTACAAACAGCTGAAACGTGATCACCCAAGGGCACTACTTTCCAACAGATTTGTTTCCCTGCCTCTCCCGGCCTTCCCTCCCTCTACTTCCTGGGACTTGAACTTCAGATGAAGGCTGGTGAAGCTGCCCACTTAGGAAGAACCCATCTGAACCCCCTTCAGTGTCCTCAGGACTCCACCACCGACTCTCCGGAAGCTTCTAGAGCCAGCTCTGGAGGGTGACCCAGACACAGAGCCTGGAATAAACTCAAGGCTCTAGATGACAGCCGGTCTGGCGTGCCGGCTGGGATGGGAGGGCTAGGCACCGGCCTCGGCCCTTCTGCTTTGCTTTCAACCACCTGCATTTGGGTGTGGTGCTCCTGGTCAGCGGCCGCCCCAGCTCCTCCACCTTCTGTCTGCCTAGACCACTTTCTGTAGCTTGGAGGGGGAAAGGGGCTCTTGAACATGGATGGAGCCTTGGTTCCCAGCAAACAAAGGACCTAGTCTTGCTGGAATGAAAGTTAACTTAAAAAAGCTTGCAACGTTTAAGGAAAGACCCGAAAATCAATCTCCATCTGAGTGAGACGGGGCAGGGGGGGAAGTCAGAGATGATGCATCCGTAATTCCATTCATGAATTCATAGTGCAAAAAAAAAAAAAAAAAAGTTGGGGCCACACGAGATCCAGAGTTTTGCTTTATTAGACATCTGTGAAGACAGAGTTTGCAGGTACAATCTCGTCAAGTTGTGAACAGCTGCAAAGTTCCGTGGAGTGTGAATTTATCTTGTAGTGAACAAGACCCCAATGGCTGATATCTTAGAATAAAGTTCCATGTTCCAAGCAGATGAGAGGCGTGACGAGTGGACAACAACTTTTATATGAGTCATCTACTCAGTCACTTCCCAGCATAAATACGCAGCTTACTCACCGCTACCTCAACTCTACGATGTGAAATTCGCTCTTCGACTAATAATGCATTTGGACTCCTGTTTATACGGGCGCATGCGATTCTTTGCCACCCTGGCAATTAACCAGACCTAGACTCTAAAAGCTAAACTTGATCTAAATAACATCCTAGGGGGCGGGCAGGCTCTGCAATATGAACTCAGTCTTAGTCCAGACTCGATCTGGACTCAGTCTCCGACTCCGCGTGAGTGCCTGTGTGTCTCCTTCTCTTTCCTATCTTGTCTGTCTGGGACGTGTCTGGCATTCAGCATTTACTAATGCCTGCTGTGTACAGAGAGGGCAGCTAGAGAGGCGATCCTCTGACGGTTCTGCTGCAAAAACATGAACCTCAGATAATAGGGCAGGGACAGCTAAGAAATGGTCAAGACAACAGGCCTTTTAGAAACTTTCTAAGATTAGAAAATGTGTCCGCATGTCTTTATCCAGTGTTCTCACTCTAGAACATTTCCGTGGGCAGGAGGGAGAGGAGGGATGGCTTGGGGGAGTCCCTTTAAGAAGCTCGACTATTGGGGCTGCATTTCTGGGGCCAGAAGGAAGTCCAGTTATCACCCCTCTCCATCACCTGCTTGCCATCCGTGCAGAATTCAACTAACTCGCTAAAGAGAAATCAGACAAAGAGACATCTTCAGTGCAAGGTGGGAAAGGTCTTACATTAGCCAAAACAAAAAAAAAAGACTTCACTAAATCACTCACACTTACACTTAATCGAGTGGGACGGCTGGATTTGTGCACCACTCAATTCCATCCTGGATCCCCGTTGGACTGAAAACCCCGCACGTGGGGACCACACCTGCCGTCAGAGCAACTGCTCTGCCCCGCGAGAAGTCGTCAGCAACCCTGCAAGGACGCACAGAGTTTTCATAGGCGTCCTACACAGTCGCGTGGCACATAGAACCAGAATGTTCAGCTCTCAAAGACTGGACAGGAGAATCAATACATGGTTATGCTCGTTTCAATAGAAACCGTGAGCCTTTGGGAACGATGTGAGGGAAGCAAGGTCTGACGAAGCTGACGATCCCGCTGTTGTCACCCCTTTCTTTTTCCAGAGTATTTGGAGCCTCGGCACCTCTGACTCTTGCTTGGTCCTGCATACGTAGTCCATAAGCTTAGCATGAGGTACAAATCGATAAGTAAGCGCAATTAAAAAATGAAGCCATGGGAAATTAAAGGCAGCAATATCATCAACAAAATTCAAAGAGCGTTGTTCTGTTTGTTTTTTTTTAACAAGAAAAGCACATTGTAGAAATAAAGATTCTGTACAATATTCTAATATCGTATGTACATAAAATTATATTACTTTTAACTAACTTGAGAAGTCTTATTTGCAGAGTATGGCTGGCAACACCAAGGAAAGACCCAGAACATTTAGCTTTTAAAGCAGAGCAGGCAGCAAGAGAACCCTAGCAAACACACCTGTGTGCCCGGACGTGCAATCCTGCTATGAAGTGAAGTGACGTGACTAGCATTCTCTAGGTCAGTGGCTTGTTTGTGTTTCACATTCTAGCAGGGAATTCAGGCGGTGTGGAAAGACATGTTCAAATGAAACTGGAAATGCTATTTCGAATCTGCATATTAGCAATGGTAATGGATTTGTGACTCCAGCTTGTGAGTTCCTTAGCTCATCTTCCCTCCATGCATTATGCATGCCTCCAGGGATTTCAAATCGGCGTGAGTTCCAGAAGACACACCAGTTGGTTCCTCAGCTCGTTCTTAGGGTCCTTTCAAACCTTCCTCCTCCACAGGCCATTCCCTTGAGGGTGAAAAGCACCACCCCCCAAGCCAGGTGGAGCCCCAGCCCCACTCACAATGGGCAGGGTGTGGGGGTCCCCCCCACCCCGCTCTTTGCCTGAAAATCCTCTTCTCCCCAAGGGGGAGACTGCAGGCATGGTGTGTGCTTCAGCTTCCAACAAAACCTAAAGTTAGGAGTTCTCAGATTCCCATGGAACCACAGTCCCCTGTGATGTCTACTGAAAATGCAAATCCTGTCCCCCCACCCCAAGGCTCGACTTCAATTTGTAAAAGGAATAGGATCCAAAAACCTGCTTTTAAGAGGCGCTCAGGCAGTTCTCACGAGAGGGGCCCACAGATCAGCTTTCAAAAGACCTGGCTGAATTCATCAAGTATAGGCTATGAATTCCTTTTATTTATGCTGTAAAAACTGAAGATTTTAGGGAATCATTTCATATGACAGATTCTCTACCCATGTGTCACCAATGTATTCTTTTTGAAATGTCAGAATGCAGGGCCAAAACTCTTTAGGAGATGAGGGTGAAGGGGAAGTTAATTTAAAATATGGATCCCTGTCAAGGGGCTATTCTGGAGCCCTGGGCTTGGTGATGTGAACAAGGCAAACTGCGTGCCCACTTCGCCACCCAGAAGCCTATGAGGGGTAACTCGAATTCCTTATGGATGCAGAAATCAGGATCTAGCATCCGGGGGGTGGTGTCACAGCAGATGATCTGGGATAAGTCAGCAGCGCCTAAACACGCATTTCCCTCAAAGCAAGCCTTCACCTGCTGAAGTGAAGGTGTCAGCTCTCCCACTCACTCGAATCCTAGTAGATTAGCTCAGGCGACAGTTAACTGCTCACCGAACCTATTCAGCATGTAAATTATGAGAAGCTAAAATAGTGCCCAGCGTGGGCAGGCCTCCCCCCGGCCCCCCGGCTGAACACGATCCCAGATCCCACTGAATCATCGCTTTTAATCACGTGATGACGAAAAGAAATCAGCTGCAGATGGACAGCATTTTATACGGACTGCCATCCAAAAAAACGTAAAAAGTGTCAAGCAGATGAGGGCATCCTAACAGAGATCCGTTCGAAGCAAGCTGAATCACCACTGCAGAAACGGGCTGACTCCCTTGTCAGGCGGCTGTTTTGCCATAGGAGGTTCCTTCCTATGAAAACGAGCTGCTCTCCCAGGATTCTCAGATTTCTTATCCCCCAAGCTCGATCTCCATTTCCGACAGCTTTTTCTGACTGCAGTGTGCCCTCAAAAATCCCTAATTATTTCTAGCCCTCGGTGTTCCCATCTTCCCTGCTGAAATCCAGGTGGGCAATGCTGAGGGTCAAGGACAGAGAAAGAAGTCAGGGTCGAGGTCAGCGGATGCAGGGCAGCGGAGTCCCAGGGGCGGGCAGGCGGCGGGGTGGGGCGGCCCTGTTAGTAATTTAAGAAGTCAATCCCAACTTTGACGCTCTTCGAGGTGGCAATATCGACGGCCGTGGCCTTGATCTCTGTGTCCCCGAACTGCATGAGGGTCTGGATCTCCCTCCGGGCGGGCACGGCGGTGCCGCTGGTCCCCGTGAGATCCAGGCGGAGCGTGCCGCACTTCTTCACCCCCGGGTCGGTGATGAAGCTCACGTCGTCGTGCTCGGAGCTGTAGATGTTGATGACGATGACCAGCTGCGAAGGCTTGGCTGGGGTGTAGCTTCGCTTGACCAGCTCCCCCAGGGCCACCGACTGGTCGGCGGAGATGAACTTATCGAAGATGTCGGTGCACCAGCGAGTGCCATCCTTCACCAGCAGCTTCTCGGGCGGGTGCTTACCCTCCACGTAGCGGTTCAGGACGCCCACCCCGTAGGTGAGCGGCGACCGGCGCACCTTGATGACGGCGGGGTCCAGGCCGAAGAGGACGGCGCCCTTGAGGATGGTGAGGCCCACGTCCTGGGGGATGATGATGCGGCACTTGTCGCCGAAGGCAGCCTGCACCGCCTGCTGCAGGAGGGGCGCCTCGGCAAAGCCTCCCACCAGGAAGAGGAACTTGACCGTGGACACCTCGGGCTTCTGAAACAGGTCCCCTGAAAACGAAGAGGAAGGGACAACGTTCTGGCACCCAAAGCC
>JAPYYJ010004191.1:0-10700 GCA_028533885.1 Nasua narica
TCTTTCATCCGTTTTGAGTCTATTTTTGTGTGTGGTGTAAGGAAATGGCCCAGTTTCATTCTTCTGCATGTGGCTGTCCAGTTTTCCCAACAACATTTGTTGAAGAGACTGTCTTTTTTCCATTGGATATTCTTTCCTGCCTTGTCAAAGATTAGTTGACCATGACTTTGTATTCTGTTGTTGTTGGATTGAAGGTTCCATAAATGCCTGTTAGGTCTAGTTTATTCATGTTGTTGTTAAAATCTTCTATTTCCTATTGGTATTCTGTCTAGTTCTATCCATTATGAAAAATGAGATATTGAAGTCTCTAGATATTATAGTTGAGTTGTCTTTTTCTCCCTTTAACTTAGTTTTTGTTTCATGTATTTGGCATTTCTTTTGCTAGGTGTATGTATGTCTCTAATAGCTGTATTTTCCTGATAGACTGATGCTTTTATCATTAGAAAATATTCCTCTTTATATCAAGTGACTCTTTGTTTTAAAGCTTAAGTTTTTCCTGATAAGTGTATAGCTACTCCTGCCTTTTAATGATTCCTGTTTACATTGTATATCTTTTTCCATCCTTTCATTTTCAACATATTTGTACTGTATATAAAATATTTCCTGTAGACAGCATGTAGTTGATGTTACTTTTTAAAATCTATACTTACTGTCTCTACCTTTTGATTATGTTGTTTAATCCCTTCACATATAAAGTAATTACTGATGTAGTTGGAATTGCATCTACCATTTTATATTTTGTTTCCCAATGTTTCATGTCTTCTTGTTCCTCAATTGCTCCTATAATCATTTTTTCACTATATTTTAAAAGATTATTTTCTTAGTGGTTGTTCTAGGGCTTACCATATAATCATAACCTATGGACTCCACTTTAAATTGATGCTAACCTAATTTCAGTGAGATATACAAATTTTACTTTTATATAACTCTATTTCCTTTTTTTCTTCTTGTGCTGTGGTTACACATTACTTTTATACATATTAAAAACTTAGAAATACATTGTCATAATTATTGCTTTATAAGTTATACCTATTATAGAAGTTGACAAGAGAAAAAAGAGTAAATATTTATTTGTTGAGAGTTTTATATATGCCATTTGATTTGCCATTTCAGATTTTTTACTTTTTTTTTCCTGTCAATACAAATTACCCCCTGGTGTCATTTATATACCTATGCAGAGTGTGTGTGTGTGTGTGTGTGTGTGTGTGTGTGTGTGTGTGTGTGTTTGAATTTTCATTTTGGGTAACTTGCTTTAAGCCTAAATTATTTCCTTTAATATTTATTTTATTTATTTATTTTGGAGGGGATTCCTCTAGGAATGAATTTACTCAGTGTTTGCTTATCTGGGAATATCTTTATTTCACTTTCATTTTTGAAAAATGGTTTTGCTGAATATAAGATATTTGGTCAATAGCTTCTTATTTCAGCACTTTGGATATGTCACCTAACTGTCTTTTGGTCAACATTATTTCTCATATGAGCTCATTTCTTGTTCTGGCCAGAGGAGGTGAAAATGTTAGGAAGGGGGGTGTTCCAATGTGAAGATTGTTCCTACTGGAAAGGCCTTAACTCTTGGTAACCTAATCCTGTCCCATTTCTCTTTATTATAATTTTGATGGATAGTAAAATAATTGCGGATTACTGCTTTAACTATTCTAGAGAGTAAAAATCAATAACCTCTTCTTAGCGAACAATTATTCCAGAGTTTTAGCTATATACTGTGGAAGGCTGACATTTGCACAAAAGAAATTTATACTTTTTTCCTGAGGTACTTACCCGGAGTCCTAGTTGTAGCTACAGCCAATGTCTTGTATATAAGACAAATATAATGTCTTGTATTTGGGAGAATTTGGATCTTTGCTTTTTATCTGATATCTCTTAGAGATGAGCTTGGTTTCTACCTCTTTTTAAAATAACATTGAAGATTGAAAAAAAGCATGCTTTGAACATTCCTTTTTACACTTTTTTCATAGTAATAATTTTCTTCCTGCAAAAGTATACTTCCAAGAAATTACCATAGGCAATTTTTCAAATTGTAGATGCAGCTTCAGGGATTTATGATAATACTACACAATAAGTAGGGAGTATGACCTAAAGGGTGTCTGGATTTGGCATTCCTCTCTAATGAGGAGATAAACAGGTAGATTTTTTCTTCCTTCCTCACCAAATGTAGCACGTTGTATAGTTATTAAAATTCACTCTAGTCAATTCCTTTAAGGATTGCAAACCTAGCTAAACACTCAAGGGATCCAGAATTGCGAAAAATGTCTCAGTAACAAAGTACAGGCATACCTCATTTTATTGCATTTCTCTTTATTACACTTCACAGATACTGCATTTTTTATAAATTGAGGGTTGGTGGTAACCTTGCAACGAGCAAGTCTGTCACATCATTTTCCAATAGCATGTGCTCACTTTGTATCTCTGTCACGTTTTGGTAATTCTCACAGTATTTCAAACTTTTAATTATTATATTTGTTATGGTGATCTGAGATCAGTAGTCTTTGATGTTTCTACTGTCATTGTTTGGGGCAATACAAACCACATATATATAAGAGAAAACTAAATTGATAAATGTATGTATTCTGACAGCTCACTGACCAAGCATTCTCCTGTCTTGCTCCTTCTCGTCGGGCCTCCCTATTGCTGGAGGCACAGGAAATATTGCTTTATATTGAAAATTAAGCCAATTAAGAACCCCATAGGGGCCTATAAGTGTTTAAGCCAGAGGACATATATTTTTAGTCAAAAAGCTAGAAATGATTAAGCCTAGTGAGCATGTCAAAAGCTGAGATAGGCCAAAAGCTTGGTCTCTTATGTCAAACATTTAGCAAAATTGTGAATGCAAAGTAAAAATTCCTGAAGGAGATTAAAAATGTTAATTTAGTGAACATACAAATAAGAAAGTGAAGAAGTCCTATTGCTTATACGGAGAATGTTTTAGTGGTCTGGATAGAAGATCAAACCAGCTATAACATTACCTTAGGCATAACCCAGAGGAAAACCCTAATTCTCTTCAAATCTGTGAAGGCTTAGCAGGTGGCAAAACTGCAGAAGAAGAGTTTGAAGCTAGCAGAGGTAGGTTCATGAGGTTTAAGGAAAGAAACCATATCCATATCATAAAACTGCACGGTGAAGCAGTAAGTGCTGATGTAGAAGCTGCAGCAAGTTATCTAGAAGATCTAGCTATGATCGCAATGAAGGTGACTACATTAAACAACAGATTTTCACGTAGATGAAACAACCTTCTGTTGGAAGAAGATGCCATCTAGGACTTCCATAGCTAGAGAGAAGTCAATGCGTGGCTTCAAAGCTTCAAAAGCAAGACTAACTCTCTTATTGGAGGTTAATGCAGCTGGTGACTTGAAGTTGAATCCAAGGCTCATTTATTATTCTGAAAATCTTAGGGCCCTTAAGAACTATGCTAAATCTACTCTGCCTGTGCTCTGTAAATGAACAGCAAAGCCGGGATGACAGCATATCTGTTTACAACATGGTTTACTGAATATTTTAAGCCTAACGTTGAGACCTAGTGCTCTAGAAGAAAACCTTCTTTCAAAATAGTACTGCTTACTGATGATGCACCTGGTCACCCAAGAGCTCTGTTGGAATTTGTACAATGAGATTAATGTTGTTTTCATGCCTGGGAAGGAACATCCATTTTGCGGCCCAAGGATAAAAGGATTAATTCAACTTTCAAGTCTTATTATTTAAGAAATACATTTTTGTAAAGGTATAGCTGCTGTAGTAATTCCTCCGATGAATTGGGCAAAGTAAATTGAAAGCTCTCTGAAAAGAATTCACCATTCTAGATTCCACTAAGAGCATTCATAATTCATGGTGAGAGTTCAAAATAGCAACATTAACAGGAGTGTGGAAGCAGTTGATTCTAATGCTCATAGATGACTTTGAGGGATTCAAGTGGAGGAAGTAACTACAGAAGTGGTAGAAATAGCATGAAAACTAGAATTAGAAGTGGAGCCTAAAGATATGGCTGAATTGCTACAGTTTCATGATAAAACTTGAATTGGTGAGGGTAAGCAAAGAAAGGGGTTTCTTGAGATGGCATCTACTCCAGGAGAAGAAGCTATGAGGATTATTGAAATAATAGCAAAGAATTTAGAATACTACATAAATGTAGTTGATAAAGCAGTGACCAAGCTTGAGAGGATTAATTCCAGTTTTGAAAGAAGTTCTAATGTGAGTAAAATGCTATTAAACAGCATCACATGCTACAGAGAAATCATTCATGACGGAAGAGTCAATCAATGTGGCAAACTTTATTTTCTTCTTCTTTTAAGGAATTGCTGGGGCACCCGGGTGGCTCAGTCATTGGGCGTCTGCCTTTGGCTCAGGTCATGATTCCAGTGTTCTGGGATTGAGCCCCACATTGGGCTCCTTGCTCGGCGGGAGGCCTGCTTTCTCCCTTTGCCACTCCTGCTCGTGTTCCCTCTCTCGCTATGTCTCTCTCTGCCAAATAAATAAAATCTTCAGAAAAAAAAAGAAAAGAAATTGCCACAGCCTCAGGACCCACCACTTTGATCCGTCAGAAGCCATCAGCATCGAGGCAAGACCTTCCACCAGCAAAAAGATTGTGACTTACTGAGAGTGCAGATGGGTAGCATTTTTTGGTAATAAAGTGTTTTTAAGTTAAGGTATATACATTGTGTTTTTTTTAGACATGATGCTATTGCACACTTAATAGACTCCAGTATTGTATAAACGCAACTTTTATATGCACTAGGAAACCAAAAAATTCAGTTGTCTTGCTTTATTGCATATTTTCTTTATTGAAGTGGTCTAGAACTGAACCCACAATATCTCCAAGTTGTATTACAGAAGAGTAGCTTGCCTGCATGTTTTGCCAAAATAGAGTATTGAAAATTATTAAATCAATTTACTGATTTTTGTCACTGCATCCTCTTGGAAAAATTTACGTTTATTGTTATGAAATCAATTAATGATGCTTACAATTTCAAAAGGATAATACTGGGTTTATTAACTATACTTCAGGTTATTAAATTAGTGGTGTTTATATGTGTATCCTCTAGGCTTTATGTGTTGAGTTTTCTGTGAAGAAAGAAAGGTGTTTGCTAAGCTTGACTTTCTGTAGAAGAAGACTTGTGGAATGCTAAATTTTCATCTTTCCAACATCTTATTTCCTCAAAGTCCAACTTGGTGAGAATATGCTTCCAAAGTCACTCACTGGGCTGTTGCCAGATCTCAGGCTCTTGCTGACTTTTTGCTGGAGATGGTTTCTTGCCACATGGACCTCTCCATGGGACAGTTCACTGGACATCTGGCTGTGAGATCAAGAGTGAGAAACAGAAGTGCAGAACAAGAGAGAGAAAGGGAGAGAGATGGAAGTAGTGATGATCTGTTTGTAACCTAATCATGGAATTAGGTTACTTTTGCCATATTCTATTCATTAGAAGCATATCGCAAGGTCAGTGCCTCAAGGGGAGGGAATTGTATGAGAAAACGAATACCAGAATGTAAAACTATTTTAGAAGCTCTATTACAGTAGTATAAACAGAACCACAGTACTTGTATTTGTAGCTCATCTTTTTAAAATAAGTTTGGTTCTTAGTCATGTCATGGTCTTGTTTTTAAAGGTACTATGATAATAAAGTTAAAGTAAGAATCACAATGAAACTTTTGCACTGCTACCATTAAAGGACGTAAATACCCTCTGCTAGCTGTTATCACTTGAGTTTTTTGAAAATTTTAGAAGACACTTAATGCAACTCTACTTTTTTCTAAATGTCATCCATTTAAAAAACTTTGGGAAGGCCTATCACCACTTGTCTTAATATACCTGTATAGGTGATGTTTCTTGGCTAGATTTTTTTATATCATCCATAAGACCTTGAGGATAGCAGTACATTAAAAACAGGAATATTTTACTTTATAGACGTTGATTTGACTTTGTCTGTATTCCTTTAAAATGGTAAATAGTAAAAATAAAACAATATAATACAGATAAGTACAAATGCATAATTCATCTCATAAATCCAAAATATCTTCTTCTGGTTCACTGGATTTTTTTTTTTAACCACAAACTGGAATTTCCAATTCTTCATACACAATTTCTGTGAAAAAGAAAATATGTGAATGGTATATCCTCCTAGTGACATAAGAAAGAGCTAATGTCTTTCTTTTTCTTTTCTTTTTTTTAAAGATTTTATTTATTTATTTGACAGAGAGCAAGAGAAGGAACACAAGCAGGGACAGTGGGAGAAGGAGAAGCAGGCTTCTCGCTGGGCAGGGAATCTAATGAGGGGCTTGATCTCAGGACCCTGGGACCGTGCATGACTTGAGTCTAAGGCAGGTGCCCAACGACTGAGCTACCCAGGCATCCTAGGGCTAATATCTTCCTTAAAGATAATATGGGTTACATTAGGCTTTAGAAATATACTGCTATATTTTACAAAACATATCATAACATTTGGTTTATGTACATCTATATGTTATAGGAACATTGTGGCTTTGGGAAAACCTCTAAACCTCTTTCTTCACTTTTAAAAGAGACAAATATTGGTACTAAATATAGTACCCATCTTTTTAGTTATCTTGTCAATTAAATGATAAAATGTAAGCATGATAAGGAAAAGACCTTTGTTTAGCTCATTGCTGAATTTCTAGTACTGCTATAACAATGCCTGGAACTTAGTAAGTATTCAGTACATGCTTAAGGGGCATGTGGATGGCTCAGTCTGACTCTTGGTTTCAGCTCAGGTGATCTCAGGGTCATGGGATCAAGCCCTGTATCAGGCTGCATGCTCAGTGGGGAGTCTGCTTGAGAGTCTGTCTCTCCCTCTCTCTTTGCCCTTCCCCCTGCTCTCTCAAATAAATACGTAAATCTTTAATATATATATATATATATATATATATACACACACTTGATATTAGATAAGTCCAGTTTAGTACCTGACATATGGTAAACACTTAATAAATGATGGCAGTTATGATTATTCAATAAGATATGTTTCTCTAAAGTTAGTGAGGCTCTTTTAACTGGAAATAGTCACAGAAATTATAGAACTACCTATCAGGAACTATGAGAGATTACTGTATTAGAAGATCTGTTGGTCTGCATGATTTTCAGTCATATGTTTTAATTATTCTTTTAGAGTTGATGGATCAATAGACTCACCTTCATTTTGAGGATTAAAAAGCACAGTATACTTTTAATGTCTCATGGGCTTCTCTAGGCAACTAGGTTGAGGAAATCAATACTGAAGACTCAGAGATACTGATTTACTAAAATTTTGGTTTAGATCACTTAGATCTATCCCCTATAGAATCAACAGTTCAAAAATATTTGAAAACAAAAAAATCTATAAGTTTCCCTTCAAGATAAATTAAATATTATAGTTCTTTCATGTTTCCCAAGCAAGGACATTGTATTTATTATATACCAAATTAATTTAGTTATTTTAGTAAATTCTTAGAAAAGATAATTAAATCTTTTAACTAACTTGTATCTCTAAATGGACCAGTGAATTACATCTAATAATTACTCTAATAGAATAGTTTTTGACTCGCAGCTATAAGAATCAGAAATAGTTGGGTTATAACCCCAGCTTCCATAGTCATTGCTAATAAGATCTTGAGTAAGGTCTGTAACTTTCCTACAAAGTGGCACCAATACCAGTACCTACCACGTAGGGCTATTGCAACCTTGAATGGAGATAATAGAATTTAAATGCTTCATAGAATTTTCCTGCATATCATTAAAGTAATACAAGTTAGCTGTACATTTTAGTTATATTACTGAATGGAGTTAGTCTGAGCTTTCTTTTCTTCTTAAAGCATTAAGTATTTGGCTTTAGGTCTGTATATTATTTCCCTAACACAGCACCAGGAGAGGAACGAACAATGTAAGTGAGCCCTCTATGTCTGACCTTTAGAGCATTGTTCCAACAAATGCTTTCCTAATCCCAACCTGGTGGAGTAACAAGAGTTGACATGTATTCCCGTTGTGACTTTCTCTGACAACTCAGCAGACTAGAATAGAATAGGCTGAGTCACTTTTCAAACTTAAAAATTTTAGGTGCTCTTCATTTTCTTTCTATTTGATATATTCTGAAATAGTTTGCACAAGTTAAATGTCTTCTCTTTCCTCTAGGATACTATGAAATGTGTATTTTAAAGATTTGGCTCTGTTATTTTCTGTAATTCTCAGTGTATTTATATTTTTTCATATGTTTCATGTTCCTAAATTTCTGCTTCAGAATTTTATAACACGTTAAAACCTGATATTGACATATTTGAAACTATTCTAAACTGAATAACTTATGAGTGATATTTTGATAATAATAATTTAATTACTTTCTCAGTTACCATTATTTACATGGTATCTCTGCTTTCATTGGATTGTTTTTACCTATGTTCTCATTAAACGTCAATATTTTTGAGATTTCAGTTTGGCCATTTCTAGTCTTTGCCTTGAAAAACACATTTTATTTATTTTAAAGATTTTATTTATTTATTTGACAGAGAGAGAGAGAGAGATCACAGGTAGGTAAGAGGCAGGCAGAGAGAGAGGGGGAAGCAGGCTTCCTTCTGAGCAGGGAGGCGGATGGGGGGCTCAGTCCCAGGACCCTGAGATCATGACCTGAGCCAAAGGCAGAGGCTTTAACCCACTGAGCCATCCAGGTGCCCCAAAAAACATATTTTAAAGCAAAGTTTCAGCCAGGGAAAATGACTGAACAACCACTTCTTAGTCATGTAAGTACTGAACCCTGTAAGTATACAAATAATTTATTTTTATAATATGCCTATAGAATTCTTCCCTTTTGTATATTATTTTGATAAACTTTACTTTTTAGGACAATTTTACAGTATTTATAACAGATTTAAAGAACAATTGCTAAAATAGTATAGGTAACCCCTATAAACTCAGCCCTTGATTTCCCTTAACATCTTCCCTTTTGTTACGGTTAATGAATCAGTATTGATAATTATTATTAACTAAAATCCATACTTTATTCAGATTGTCTTAGTTTTTACCTCTTGTCCATTTTCTGTATTAGGATACCACATTACATTTAGCTGTCATGTCTCCTTAGGCTCCTCTTGGCTGTCACAGTTTCTCAGACTTGCCTTATATGTGATGACCTTGACAGTTTTGAGGTATAATGGTCAGATATTTTATAGAAAGTTCTTCAACTCAGACTTGTCTGATTTTTTTTTTTTTGTAATTGACTACAGTTGTAGATTTTGGGGAGTAAGATCACAGAGGTAAAGTATCATTTTCTTCATATTATATCAAGGGCAAATGTTGTCAACATGATTAATCATTGTTGATAATGACCTTGATCTCTATATTTTGTATTTAAAAAAATGATTTGCCCATTGAAAGTCTGTTCTCTTGGATACTAAATGCCTAATTGGACATTGCATTGATATATTCATTTTGGGTTATCTGCTCTAGACCAACTTTTCCACTGTTTTATTACATGCATCATTCGCTGCCACTGCTTAAAAGTAAAGCTGAGTAAGGAAGGAGTAGCCAGCCCTGCGATTTTAATTCAAAGCCATTAGTACATCCTAGGAAGGATTTTAATCTGGGCTGGAACTATAGGAGTGAAAACGGGGGTTGAGTATATTGACCTGGAAGAGATTCTTATAAGAAATAGACAGTGATCAAAATCCAGACACATGGACTCTTAGTAACCTATTTTCAGATAAGAAGTAAAGTAGCAGACTACAAAGCACCAGAGAATACCAATTATATAAATTGGGAGAATATAGTATGTTGAAGAAAATAAAATCAGCACTCTTAAATGTATGTGCAACTTTGCACAGTGGCAGTATCATAGCCAATGAGGTTTATCCGAGGCGTGATTATTGCTAATTGAAAACTTTTCTTATATGTATGTTCATTCTCAGGACTCACACTGGTACCATAATCAGGACCTAAGGCAGCAAGAATCTCTCAGACCCCAGAAACGCACTGGTTTCTGTAGGCAAGACAAGGCTTGCAGAGAGACGACCTAGATGACCCCAGCTAATTATTTGAAGGAAAGGGCTGGTTTTAGTATAGTGTCAATAGATGGGACACTCTGCTCATTCATTTACATGAAAGAAGATCGAAGGATAAGATGCCTTTTGTTTAAATTGTATAGAGTCAATAGCGTGCCTCATGTTAGAACTCAGAACACTCAATTTTCCTATTCTTTATTCCTTTATCTTTTAAGAGATTTTATAAATCTCTGTAGAATGTTATTTACATTTTTATATTATTTCTTTAGGTCATGCTTATTTTATCCAGATGTTTTAAATGATTTTTTTCACATTATAGGACCATGTTACATATGTTATATAAGGGTTTTACTAGATTTTGTTACTGTTTATATCAGGAACTGAGTTTTCTAATTACACATTATTTTCATTGATGCTAAAAGGGCAAAACTGATCTTTGTTCTATTTCCATTGATTATGCAGGAGAGAAAAATAGTCTTCATTGATTCTCAGATCATAGGTTATACTTAGAGAATTATCTCTTTTAAAAACAGATGATTTTTTTTTCCTTTCACACAAAGCAAATTAGATCTTAGAGCCCTTGGGAGAATTAAAGTGAAATCTATATTGTGTGGGTTGATATCGGTTCCATGCTATTTTAAGAAAGAGCTAATACTTTTTTGGTTTATTTTGTCCTAAAATGTGTCACAACTTTAGTAATTTTCATTTTT
>JAPYYJ010004192.1:0-10698 GCA_028533885.1 Nasua narica
ATTAAAGAAACAAAAAAGACCACCCCAAGCTCATGGTTGAACAGATCGGCGGTTACTAGAGGCAGGGATTGGAGGTGGGTGAAATTAGTCAAGGCATTAAAAAGTACTAACTTCCAGCTATAAATTAACTAAGTCATGGAGATATAATATGTAGCATGGGACTGCAGTTAATAATATTGAATTGTATATTTAAAAGTTAAGATAGTAGACCTTAAAGTTTTCACCACACACACACACACACTAAAAAATTTGCAACTATGTATGGTGATGGACATCAACTGGACTTACAGTTACCATTTTGAAGTATATACTAATATTGAATCATTAAGTTGTATACTTGAAATATCAAATATCTCTAAATTTAAAAAAAAAAACTTTTTTTTGATGGAGCATACTATTCTAAATTAATTACTCTCTAAGCACGTTTGAGATATATTTCACTCCTGGCTTCTGTTGCTTTAAGATGCCAGTTGCCAGTTCAAGCACCATTCATCTGAAAGTAATATGCCTTTGTGCTCATTTTAGGCTCTTCTCATCTCTGTTTCCCACATACTCAGCATGACGTGTACAGAAGTGGATCCTGTTTTTATTATTTCTTTCATTTTTGTCACAGTGGAATTAATAAGTGGCCTTCCATCTGTTATGAAAAATTCTTTGCTGTCATCTCTTCAAATATTATCTTTTCTTTCTCACATCTACTTTTGGAACTCTGGTTAAATGTAATTTATATATTTCAATTCAATTTTTGGTCCTTTTTAAAATTATTATTTTCTATCACTACATGTTTTTTTTTAAAGATTTATTTATTTATTTGAGAGAGAGAGAGAGAGAATGAGAGGGGAGAAGGTCAGAGGGAGAAGCAGACTTCCCGCAGAGCCGGGAGCCCGACATGGGACTCGATTCCGGAACTCCGGGATCATGACCTGAGCCGAAGGCAGTTGCCCAACCAACTGAGCCACCCATGCGCCGTGTTTTTCCTCCAAAACTGCTTAGTCTTTTTGAGGTCTCTTGTTCTCATATTTTTAATTTCTTATTTCTTTCAGCAAATTTGTAATTTTCTTTTATAATCTATGTTTTATAAGTCTAACACAGATTTTATTTATTGGTCTATTTCTGCTGGCTTTTGCTCTGGTGCCACATTTTGTGTTCTGTGATGGTTGTGTTCTGTGATGGTTGTGATTTTTATATCCTTGTGAGAATTTTTGAGGCCTTATTTAAAAGTGAATTCTCCCAGAAAGAATTTGCATTCATCTAGTCCAGGTATGTGGGGGGCACCAATATCCTGGAAAATCTTTAAATTTTAGTATTAAGGTTTTTAGGGTCAAGTAAGAGATACAAATTGGACTTCAAACTCATGGATACTACATTTTAAGATGGGCAGTTTTCTTTGCAGTCCCCTGCAGAGCTAGGTCTACTTCTTATTTACCCTAAAATGAGAATTCCAGCTTAAGAGAGAGGGTCTTATTAGATTCTCCCCCCTCCCACCCTGGCTATTTGGCTATGGCTTACTCTGTCCATCACACAGGATGTGACAATTGAAGTTCAGGTTCACCTAGTTCAACAAATGCTCTCAAGGCAACATTAGTCCCTGCTTTCAGTTTTTAGTCTTATGTATTTCTTACTTTGTTTTGGCCTATTGATATTTTTAAGCAGAGATATTTAGAATATTTCCTTCACACACTATACAAAAACTGGAAACAATCCAAATATCTATCAACAGAAGAAGGAATATATTGTATTGCATTCATACATTACACTGCAGCAATAAAAAAATGTATCTACATATACCAATCGATTACACAATATAGATGAATCTCACATTTTGTTGAGTGAAAAAAAACGCATGTTACATAATTCCACTTATGACATCCAAGAGCAGGCAAAAGCAAGCAGTAATAGCCACATTATTGGTTATTATGACTTGGTGGTTGTGGGGTAGGGTTGATTAGGGAGGGCCATGAAGGCAACTTCATGACCTTGATCTGGTGGTGGTTACAGAGGCATAAACACTCAGCAAGCTGTACACTCAGGATCAGTACACTTTATATGTATCCATGTATATATGTTATGCCTCAATAAAGTAAAAGAAAAATTACCTCCAATTTTAGTTGGTTTGGCCACAGTACCTTATCTGCCTTACTACTGCAAATAAAAAGCCAAGTGCTTTACAAATATAAGGGATTTATATTCATTACCTACCTTGCCAGTATAAAGTAGAAGATTGGACAGTTATTTGGAGAAAGCAATGAGAATATAAAATGACCACGTCTCCCTTTTTGGCAATAGAATTTTAATTTTTTTTTATCCTAACAACCCCACATTTCATTTTGCTTTTACGGTCAGTATCTGAATAAGTGGAAATGTCTCATTGAGAAAATGTATTAAAACAAAGTATTAAAAATATAATTGCAGATATAATTCCTAAAGGTATAGTAAAGCTATCATTTTTGTAACAAAAGTCTTGAAAATGAATGTACTTTTAATTCTTTAAGGAATGCTACCTAAGGACCACAGGCAGTTAGATCTGAAGGAATGTAGTTAATTTTCTAATGCTTCATTTCTAGATACCTGTATGCTTTCTACCACTGCACGCTCAAGGCACTTTTTTCATGTCTAAGTGCAACTCATCTATAAACTACATTTGTGTATAGCAGTTTTTTAATAAAGAAGATTTATTTTATTAGCAAAAGGAAAGGAGTAGTTAAATCTGTATATTTACTTATTTAATAGCCATTGTTTACACATTAGCTAACAGGATAATTTTTTTTTGGCAAATGAAGAACATGAAGTGGGTAACAAATTACAGATGATGCAAGATGCTTATCGTCAGCATAGGGAAGCTTGCAACTAACGTTTTAAGGGTGGAATGAGCCATAAATGTTATATATCTTTGTTTCCCTTTGGTAGGTTTACCTAATTGCCTAACATACAATAGGATCTCAGTAATGTTTGCCAAGTAAATAAACAGTAATGATAGCCTACCTTTTTAAAACATATATATTTTTAAAATTATGTCCCCAACCTTTAATGGTCTCAAATAAGTTTCAAAGTCATATAACAGAAAAAGAACATTGTAACAATTATTTTTATGGATAAATATGAGTGTGTATTGTTACCATTTTTTAAAGCAAAATGCTACAGGGTATATGAGGGAATACTTATGTCCAAGGAAACAAGTTGTTAACCACTTGATTACTAAGAATTAACAATTAAGATAAAAAAATATTCACTACGGACAATTTTTATACAACATTAAGCTGAATATGGTGATCCCCCAAACACAGAGGACATCACTTCAGTCTACTTGGGACCTGGGTTCCCAAACAGTTTTGGTATGATGCTATAAGGGGACCCTAGGACAAAAAAAAAATGGGTCTCTTTAACTTAACAACTGAATGACTATGATAGCTGCCAAGGAATCCTACACAAGTGTTAGGTGTGGGTAGTCTTAGTAGCTAATATTTTTAGGTAATTTGTTTGCTTTTATTTGGTTACTTCCTCACATTACTCCAATCAAGCAGGATTATACCTGTGTTTTGCTACATAATTTGTTCATATTCCTTTGATTTTCCTAAAGCCAAAGATGGATAGGATGCCTGCCAGTTTGAAACTTAGAAGCACTTTTGCTGTACTATAGGGACTGACGGTTTGACACGACCACACTGAATGACCTTTTGTAAGGAATAATTTCTAGACACCTTGTTTTTCATCACCTAATAAGTGTGATGGTGTTACTGAGATCACAGAGTGGTTGTTCTAAATGAACAAGATTATACTCTATTTCAAGTGTCTTATACTTTGCCTGGGACATAAAAAATACTCGGGGCACCTGGGTGGCTCAGTGGGTTAAAGCCTCTGCCTTTGGCTCAGGTCATGATCTCAGGGTCCTGAGATCGAGCCCCATGTTGGGCTCTCTGCTCAGCGAGGAGCCTGCTTCCCCCTCTCTCTCTGCCTGATTCTCTGTCTACTTGTGCTCTCTCTCTCTCTCTGTCGAATAAATAAATAAAATTAAAAAAAATACTCAATAAACATTAGCTATCTTCATTATTGTCTCTTTTATATTAGTAGTATTTTGGCTAAGAGTCTAGACTGTGGAATCAGACCTGAGATCTGTCCTGGATCTTGTCCTGGATCTGTCACTTGAGAGATACACAATCTTGAAAAAATGACTTCCTATTTCTCATCCTTAGTTTTTCTATCTTCAGATTGGGAATAAAAAAGAGTTCTTAAGGCATTTATTTGCTCCAGTAATAAACTGAGAGGATAGAGGTCACAACTTTAGGGCAGTGAGCACCACACAGTAAATGCCCCATCAATTTAAGTGATGATGGTAATGCAATCTCTCCGTAAGAGAGTCAGTATCTCTAGAGCAGATTATTCATCTCCAGAGTATGGTTAATCTCTGAATTCACAGGGCCAGACACTGAAGAAGACATACGGAGGGGATGCAATGTCAGAGAACCCTGTGTGTCATGGGGGTACTTTCAGATCAAGAAAACAAGTGGAGAATATGAGAGGGAGAGTTTGATTTGATTAAGAAGGACCTTGTAGAGGATTTATATACTACTTTTTGTAGTCCAAGGAAACCCTGCTGTGTCCTTCACAGAGCAGTTTTACCAAATCAGCCAGGCTTAGAAAACATTAGTGATGGAGGGATTTAATCATAACTCCTTGGAAAAACATGCCTATGATTCAAGATATCTATCAGGCCATTAGGTCCAAGGCTAACTTTGCTAGAATTGCTTGGCTATTTGCCCTAGTATCTAATTTAAAACACCTTCATTCTTATTTATTTATTTTTTTTTTAGAGATTTTATTTATTTTAGAGAGAGAGAGAATGTGTGTGAGTTGGGGGAAGGGCAGAGGAAGAGAAAGAGAATCTCAAGCAGACTTCCCACTCAGTGTAGAGCCTGACATGGGGCTTCATCTCATATCCCGAGATCATGACCTGAACAGAGATCAAGAGTTAGATGCCCAACCAACTGAGCCATCCAGGCGTCTTTAAATGCCCTCATTCTTAATGATGTCCCTGTGAACTGGCTCATCTTAAGCGTACTTAGAGCTGCCAAAATGGTGGCACCAAGGACTCTGCGTAATGGTAGCTAAAAAAAAGGAAGGAACAAAGACATATTTGTGGATTGCTTTTGTCTTGAGTCCCGAGGCTTTCATTGTCATAGTAAATGACAATTTATAGCATTTACCGGTTGCCCTTTTTGCTTACATTCTTGGCTTAGAGATATTTCCTAACAACGAATGCTTCCAGATCTTTGTCTTTATGACAAAAGGCCTTCTTATGGCCTTTATCACTATCCTGTCTCCTATTCCTCCAAGTCCTCCTTAATCTCACAGTCACTCCACTTACTTTATTTGATAGCAGATGGCCTGTGAACAACTTCAATGGTCATGGCCATCAGACAACACCTGTCTTCCACCCAAATACACAACAACAAACTCTCTAGGATAGTGAGAAAGGAGAGGAGAGATTTGCTGTTGGAGGTCTGAATTCTCTTATCTCTTCAACAGCTTACCCTGATTTAGAGGATTCTCCCCCTCCTTGCTATCACTTACATATTCTCATGTCTCAAAGGCAAATCTAGTAAAAGGCATTCTTCCTAGGGCTTCTCACTATCCTGTGTAGCTAGTGTTATTGAAGAAATTAATTCAGTTGGAAAATGAGTGGAGAGGGACAGTAATTCCGCAACTCCTGAAAGCACTGTTCATCCTAGGGATTTTTTTATGGGGGGAAAATAGGTTACGCAAATTAAAGAAGTAAAACACATTTTTCCCCTTTTTACTACTCGACTGCTGAATGCTTTACAGTTTGTAATTTTGAAAGAGTGGTTCATCTTCTTTTGTGGTTACTTTATCATGCTCTATAATTACATCTGTTAAAGCCCAGCATCTATTTTGTTTTTCATGCATCCATACAGTACATCATCACAAGTGACATTTCTTTTCGATGTTGCTGGTTGCTTAGCACATTCATTTGTATTTTTTCCCCTATTAGCACCAATCCCAGGAATCAGTTTTACAAGGCATCTTATTGTGACTTGCCTTACTTTCATAAAGAAATGATGATTGCAAAAGATAAATTATAAAGTCTGTATGCAGAAGTTTCAAACCAACTGTTTATTTCCTTTTCTTCCTTCCTCCCTCCTTTTACCCTCTCATCTTAGTTCTTTTGTCTGCCAAGTGTTCATTTTGTACCTATTAAATTTGAATTAGTGGCCCAAATTTTGAAATTGGGAAATTTCATTTGGACCTGAGTGGAAATGGGGGTTACAGGGCAGGTGGGGCCTAATACTCCATCTTGAATAGTTCCTATCCTTCCTTACAGGCTCCTGGACACCTTACTTGGCTAATTCATACTCCTTGCCTGAATTGTGAAGGCATTTGAGGTCGTGATCTCTAAATGTTGAAGTGAGAGTTGCTATTCCTTTGTTTTTGCTTCAAGTTGAGGAACCTTCATACATGCTAGCTATCTCCAAAGGATTAAACCCATCTGACGGGCTTCATGCTGTCCTTAACACCCTGTGGTTCAACCTTACTTTGAAATCATGGCACTCCTGCTCTGTAACCAGGAGGGTGAATTACCTGGCACTTTTGGAAGACAATATATTATTATAGAGGTACAACCCTAACTGCGTTTGGTCTCTTTGGCACAAATATCCTATACTCAGGAACTTAAAACCTGATTTAAAAAAATGAAAATATACAAAATATACAGGTAGAAGGATATTCATTGAAATGTCTATAACAGCCAGGAAAGTTTTAAAATGTTAATTAGGAAAACTGTGTTAAAACATGAAAAACACGTTACGTGAAAAAGGGCAAAAGCAAAATGGCACACACACTGTTACAACAACTAAACCTCTAGGGAATTAAGAAAATATAGAATGGCCAGGTTAAACTTTAGAAAAGTAATGGTTTTTTTTTCTCCTTCTTCCCATCAAGACATGTAAAGTGCTGTATGTAAATGAAATCACTCAATAATTACCAAGCCTATCAATTTCTTCTCCTTTTGAACATGGAGATGTAGTTGACTTTCATCAAGAAAAAAATGTCTGGAGATCTAAATGTAACAAATATCCCCAAGAAAACTGAAAACTTCAGTGAGGAGAAGAAGCTAAAACCTTCTCAATCTTACTCACCAAATCCAAACAAGCTGATTGGTAAGTGTGGGCTCTCTTATCCAGTAAGTCATGGCATATGTAAAGATATTGTATGGATTGCCATTTCTGAATTGTGAAGGTACTCCATTAAGACTCCAACAACAACAAAAAAAAAAGATCTAATTTCATATGATCATCTCAGTAGAGAGAAAGCATTTTATAGAATTCAACATCAATTCGTTATAAAAATTCTTAATAAATTAAGTACAGAATGAACATACCTCAACATAATAAAGACCATATGTGACAAGCCCACAGCTAACATAATGAATGATGATAGGTTGAGAGCTTTTCCTCTAAGATCAGGAACAAGACTAGGGTGTCCACACTCATCATTTCTTTCTTTTTTTTTTTTTTAAGATTTTATTTATTTATTTGACAGAGATCACAAGTAGGCAGAGAGGCAAGCAGAGAAAAAGGGGCAAGCTGATTCCTCACTGAGCAGAGAGCCCAATGCGGGGTCCGATCCAAGGACCCTGAGATCATGACCTGAGCTGAGCAGAGGCTTAACCCACTGAGCCACTCAGGTGTCCCACACACTCATCATTTCTATTTAACATAATACTGGAAGTCCTAGCCAGAGCAATCAGGCAAGAAGAAATAAAAGACATAATAATTGAGAAGAAAGAAGTAAAATTTTCTTAGAGATGACATGATTTTATATATAGAAAATCTAAAGACTCCACCAAAAAACTGTTGGATGTAGTCAACAAAATGAAATAATGTTCATTCTGTACTTAATTTATTAAGTTCAAGATACAAAATTAATGTACAAAAATCAGTAGTTTTTCTACACACAAACAACAAAGTATCAGAAAAATAAAGAAAATGACCCCATTTACAGTAGCATAAAAACAATACTTAGGAATAAATTTAACCAATGAGGTAAAATGTCTTTATAATGAAAATTACAAATTACTGATGGAAGAAATCAGAGAAGACACAAATAAATGGTAATATATCTATGTTCATGGATTAGAAGAATATTGTTAAAATGTCCATACTATTAAAAGCCACCTACAGATTCAATGCAATTTCTATCAAGATCAAAAAATAATGATGTACTGTATGGTGACTAACAATAAAAAAAATTCCAGTGATACTTCCTATAGAAGTAGAAAAAAAATTCCTCAATGTATATGGAACTACAAAAAAAACTCAAATAACCTAAGCAATGCTGAGAAAGAAGAGCAAAACAGGAAGCCTCACACTTCCTGATTTCAAGCTATAGCTATATTATAAAGCTATACTAACCAAAAACATGGTACTGGCATGAAAACAGACACATAGGCTGAAAGAACAGAATTGAGAGCCAAGAAATAAATCCAGGCATATATGATCAACTAATATTTGACAAGAGAAATAAGAATAATCAGAGAGGAAAGACAGTCTTCAATAAATGATGCTGGGAAAACCGGATACTCACATATAAAAGAATGAAACTGGATCCCTAACACCACTCACAAAAATTAACTCAAAAACAGTTAATGAATTAAATGTAAGACTGGAAACCATGAAACTCCTAGAAGAAAACTTAGGAAAAATGATCTTTGACATGGATCTTTGCAATGACTTATTGGATATAACACCTAAAACAAAGCAACAAAATAAGTAGGTCATACTACATCAAATTAAAAAGCACAGTAAAATGAATGACTAACAAAATGAAGACAAATTACAGAATGGGAAAAACATTTTGCAAACCATGTATCTGATAAGGAATTCATAATAAAAATATACAATGAACTCATACAACTCCATAGCAAAACAACAAATAATCCAACTTAAAAATGGGAAAAGCCCCTGAAAAGACATTTTTCCAATGATCTACAAATGGCTAATGAATGGGGCATAATAAAGTACTCAAAATCACTATATTTAAAGGAATACAAATCAAAACCACAATGAAATATTACCTCATGCCCACCAGAAAGGCCATATTAAAAAGACATAACAAATACTAGTGAGGATGGAGGGGGGGCAAGATGGCGGAGAAGTAGGAGATCCTGCTGCAACCGGTCCCCGAAAGTGAGCTGGAAATCTATCAGAACATGCCAAACACCCATGAAATCACCCTGAGGAGCAAGATTTCTCACTCCGGTATCTCTCCGAGAGCAGAAGACAGCAGTGGAGAGGTAAAAGCAAAGTGGGAACACTCAAACTGATATTGGAGGATAAACAAAAGCGGGGGGAGCCACCAGAAGCGATCCAAAGACAGTAATACCCCAAAGGAAAGTGCCCGGTGGCGGGGGACCGGCATTAACATAGAGTCCGTTAAAAACACTTAGAAAGACCAAAAAAGTCTGAGGAATAACTAGTGGAAGGGAGTGGTCGCAGGCACCGGCTTGGACCCACCCTCCCGGGAAGAAGCGCCCCAAAGTGAGACTGGTGGGGGGATCCAGTCCGCAGTTCCTGAACCTGCAGCTTTCCACTCTCTGCAACAACCTGTGGGCTGGGCTCGCACCTGCAAGTGCCTTTAGAGAGTCTCCGGTGGTCCTCGAGCCGCAGCTTTTCTCTGTGTGCCCCTGCGACCACGACATTCACATCCGGCTGCAGTCTGAGCGATCCCCGCCAGCTCCCCGGAGAGAACACGGGCAAGTGGCCTAACAATGGGGCCCCCCTCGCGAAGCCGCAGAAAGGCGGCTGGGGGCGCAACTTTGGCGGCCCGCCACAGGCCTCCCGGGTCCGCAATTGGGAGCCGCAGAAAGGCGGCTGAGGTCACGCGCCACCTCGGACAGGCTGCTCTGTGAGCAGAAATTTCCCAGAGGGGAGTGTGTGTTCTGAACCACACAGAGGGGAGCAGAGACTCGGGCTTCCTGCAACACGGAGGTCTGAGTGACCCTGGGCAGATTCATTGCTTGGACTCTCTGAAAAGGTGAGAAAGCTACAAAAGGCCAAAAACCTTCAGAGAACCAAAGACTGAGAAACCGGTTTCCACAGAGCTCAGCCCCTTGACTGGGGGGCAGGGTGACTCAACCCAAGCAAGACTGACTGGAAAACAACGCAGCAGGCCCCTCCCCCAGAAGACCAGCCAAAAAACAAAAGGACTATAACCACAGGGTCCCCATAAAATTTTAAACCCCCAACACCAGGGGAAATCAATATATTAAGCTCCGGGTAATACCCTCAAACCTATAAATTTCATAGATACAAGGTTTTTTTTTCTCTTATTCTCTCTCTCTCTTTTTTATTTTAGTATTCACTTGCTTTCAAATTTGTTTTTTTGTTTTGTAACTACTTAACATTACAACGAGAGGTTTAATACAACTATAAACCCAGGAGGACCTGAAATAACCTTCCTCATCTGCGAGGAGTTATAACCACCCTCCCATCTTATCCCTCTGTCAGTGTTTCTACGTATCTGCTTTTGTTCTGGTATTACATATATCTTATTCTTGGGGTTCATTCTGCTAGGTTCTTTTACTTCTTGTTATTTATTCGTGTTGATCTATATGTTTGTTCGTGCTTGTTTGCACACCTTATAAACCTTAGTTTTGGGGCCCATTCTGGCTGGGATTTCCTGCTT
>JAPYYJ010004193.1:0-10698 GCA_028533885.1 Nasua narica
TTCCTGAGGGGCCAGGAAACATATCAAAAGACTATCATTCTAGGAGATGAGAAATGATAACTGTTTCTCACTAATCCTGTCCTTTAAAACATTCACAAGATAGCAACTAGCAACTCAGTTTCCACCTCCAGAGAATGCTTCATCTGAATGTTCTTTTGTCCCTGACCTTTTCTCTCTTTAATCATGCTAGTCTCTGTTCAGCCCATTTTTTCAACCACCACCATCTCTAAACTGTTTCCCCAGAAGAAAGAAGTCGCAGCAACTAGGCACTGGATTCTTTTTAATATCTGTTAAGCTACAACAGTCTTATATTTATCTGGTTGTGGACAAAAATGTTCTACTGTCTCTTAAGTGGACTAATGGGTCATGGCTCAAGAGTCGGGGTTTTGCCAATTCTTATTTCATTTCGTCACCGGTGAGGGTGAGGGCTGCTGTTGGTTTCTTCCCAAAGAAGAAACCTTTCTCTGCTAACCATCTGAGAAAAATATGGCACCACCCTCAGATACACAATTTCAACCAGAAAGCGATGGTCGTTCGAATGTATATGTGTGGGTGGGTGAGTGTGTGTGTGTGTGCCCGCACGCGTGTGTTTTGGAGATGGGGTTGTCTTAGTTCATCCTTAGCCCTACTTGGAATGCAAAATTTTGGGAAAAGCTTGGGAAAGAAGCATTTTCAGGCCATCATGTATATTTTAGGCGGATTTACTGTAGGCCCTTTCTCGTAAATGAGTTTTGGTAGATGAACAGAATTTCTGTAAACCTGTGACCATCAATTTGTTTTTTGTGTAGTGTGAATGATACTGAGATTAAAAATCAATTACACAGCATGACTACGACACAGGAGAGTCATATACATACATATATATACACACACATATGTATGTATGTATGTGTATGTATGTATTTGTTTTAGAATAAATGTCTTTCTTAACACACAGTCAAAATTGTTGAACTTTTATCCATACCTTATTCCTGGTCACTACTTTGAAGACTATCTGAAGATTTAGGGCTCTCTTGAGTTGAAATAATGTTTACAACAGTTCACATCTCTCCGGGGTAACAAATGAACAAAAAAAATTTCCTAGCAAAAATGATCTCCATGAGAAACTTAGCAAATCTGTCTCCTAGATAGAGTAACCGCCCAAAACCAGTTAAAAAGAATACAGAGAGAAAAACTACTGCCAAAATGTGAGATATTTTCTCTAAATGTGCTAATTTATAGCTTGAGCTACCATTTGTAACATTCATTTTCCTCTCTGGATTCTCATCTTTTGCATAAGCATAAAATCATCTTTATAATCCCCCTTTAAATCATCTTTAAATCCCCATTTTCCAAACCTTCTTGCTCAGCCAATACCACTCCCACCCCCACCTTCAACTCCATCTCTTCAGAGAAAATGTTCCTGAGGAAATAAAGGGCATAAAAATTCCAACCATTCCAAGTCTCTTCTCCATCTAATTCTGCCATTTAGGGAACTGTTACATGGGACAGCAGACAAAATTAATGGTTTAGATCAGGGAGATAGTCATGTTTCCTAACTCTAGCAGGTTTTCCTTTTGATAGATAACTTTCTGGCTTTTTCAGAAAGTCTCATACTAGATAATGATACTCCAGATACTGAACTTGTCAGAGGAGAACAGGTCCAAAAGTATTTGCTTCCCACATTCCAGAATGCACACGGTGACTGAAATTTAAAGTAAAGAGGAGAGCTGTCCTGTTCAATGATGGCTTCCTAACATGAAGTGGCACGCATATTTGCTGAATGCTATTTAAAAAGCTCATTCCCTAATTTACATGTCCACTAAGAAAACAGACAAATTAATAAAGGTCAACAGTTCCTTAGTTTCTCCATTAAGATTCCTGTATCTTAGTTTTCTGTTAAAATTTCCCATTTTGTTACATCTCACCAAAGCTTCAAATATTTGAGAGAAAAAAAAAATTGGGTGAATAAACCCTCCTGGTATATTTGTAAATTTAGAAACTGCCACATTATTCAGCTTTTATGGCTGTGCACTTTCACCCAGTGTTTTTTCAAAAGTATGTTATGAGTCTGGAAATTTAAGGCAGTGATTCAAAACCTCTGCACGGGGATGCCTCAACATGGTTTCATTTTTTTAACCTTTAGGTTACAAAAAATAGCAGATATATTTAAATTGTATCATATATATTAAAATTAATTTTGCTTTGGGAGTTTTGTGAAACCTGTAAATTACTGAATATAAAGAAATAGGGTTTAAACTTCCACCTTTTATCATTTAAAAATCAACATTTTAATTCATAACATCTCCAATTTATATCATAATTACAGAACAAGCGTATTTTTAGTAAGAAAGGAAATAAAGTCAATGATAACATTTTGGTGACTATTCTTTCCTAAAACGCTTTTTTTTTTTAAGATTTTATTTATTTATTTGACAGAATGAGAGAGATCACAGGCAGGCAGAGAGGCAGGCAGAGAGAGAGGGGGAGGCAAACTCCCTGCTGAGCAGAAAGCCCAATGCTGGGCTTGGATCCCAGGACCCTGAGATCATGACCTGAGCCGAAGGCAGAGGCCTCAAACCACTGAGCCACCAGGCACCCCTTCCTAAAAGTCTTTTTTAAAAATTGTATCTTTTAAAAAATACTCATGCAAATATAAACTTTGAGACATACAAAATAACATTATACATACTGTTGCTCCTCTATATATTTATTTATCTTTATAAATGGTATTGCGATTTTTACTTGTAACTTTCTGTCTTCAGGCACTAAATTAACCAAGTAGCCTGTGTTATCAACTTAGGGTAATTGTTTTAGATCTTGCTTCATTCCAATATAATCCAATATAAACCAGAAACACAAGCATACACACACACACACACACACACACAGTCACTGTTTGCTTTTTAGAAGTGATAACAAATGTTCATATTGACTTCTCTGCTTTTTGTTCTTCTCCCTGGAAAATGCATTAGGGAAAGTCTTTGTCAACTAGTGCTGCTTTCATTCTTTTTGTGGTTGTATAATAAATATGTGATATGTGTACATCACAAGTATTTCATGCAGATAAAGGGCATTTACACTGCTTCCAGTTTTTTTTTTTAATACTACAAATAATGCTGCATTTGCATACAAACATCCTTAAAATGTGGGGCTTTGTTATAGATCCCCATAAGTGAAGATGTTAAATCAAAGGATACATGTATTTTTTTTAAAGGATACATGTATTTTAAATTTTAATAGACATTGCCTAACTGCATTCTAAAATAGCTGGTATGATGCACATTCTTCAGAAAAGAGAATCAATTTTCAGGTCTCCTTAGCAGTAGGCTTATTTTTCTATTTAATGTGGCTAACTTAACAGGTAATAATTATAACTATAATTACCCTTGAATATCCTTTCAAAAATTTAATAGAATTTTTTTTTGAATTTTTATTTATATCATTTGTTCACTTTCCTATGGAATTTTGTTTTTATTATTGGTAACGTTATTCTCTAGTTTAATATAAAGCACTTTGAGTAAATATTTTATTCTAGGATCTCATATATCCCAGGAGATAAAATTGATATATCGATGAAAGCCTATCTGAGGCAATTAAATTATCATTGTTTTTAAGAAAATTCTTTTTTTTTTTTGGAAACTGAGGTACAATAGGAAACAAATGGAAAAAGTTATTAATCTCACATTATTAGTAGTGTACCATGGATTAAGATATGGAAATCATGGCTTCAAAAATTACAGAAATAAAAAAAAAAATTACGGAAATAAATTAAGGTTATCCAAAATAAGACCCTAGAACCAGAGTAAGGTATAAGAACTCTTCCAAATGGTTTGTCCCATATTCATAAATATGATGAGTGGAAATTGCAAACCTAGAAACATCTTTCATGATATTATTTAACAGGAAAACCTAGATCTTATCTGTTGTTCTCTTACAATCCTTTTTCTTCCCCCTTTCCCTCCAGAGCCTGGAGTTAAAGCTTGCTGCTTGACTGAATTCTTGGAGAAAATATATCCTAGGACACTGAAGTGGAAAAGAGGATCAGTTGCAGTTGACCTTAACACCCGTTGAAAAGTTCATATACATTTGGGAGAATCTGACCCTTTAAACATTGCCCATGTTGTACTGGTAGAGCTTATATAAAGATAGTTTGGGGGACTATATTACAGTGGGGATGGGAGATAACCATACAAGTCAGAAATGACTTTTGATTCCTGGAAACAAATTCCCCTCAACAATACCTAAAACTAGTGTCTTTGGAGATTATAGTTCAGTTGCATGAGGCTGATTTAAAGATCTCTGACATCTATAATCATTCTGTGACACTTACACATTTCTGAAGATATGTGCTCTTAAAAATAAGTTTAACAGTTATTCAGTTCATTTTCCAATTCACAGTCCCTGATTTGTGACTGGTTGGGACAGTCTTTCTTTATGGAAAGAAACCGTCTTTGAATCATTTTGGAAAAAGAAAAAGAAAACCATCTCATCTGTGAAGACAGTGTGAATTTTTTCTAGCATTTCTACCATTTCAGGGCTCCTAGGATCGCAATGGTTTCCACTTCTGACAAATGTTCTATCTTTTTATAGGAACTTTGTCTCTTTTTTGTCACTAAAATGTAAGGAACCTAGTAGTTCTCAATAAATAAATCTCTATTGAATGAATAAATGAACAAATATTTATTTTAAATAAATAGTAAATAAATATGAATTTTGTACCTTAGATATAAATATTAAATATATACTGAATGAATATACGAGCAAAAGTTCTCATCATGACCTAAGAGATGTAAGCCAAATTAATTTCTTAGGTACCAGACATCAGAAATCAAAGCATATAAAAAAGGGAATACCGAAAGATAAGAGCTGTACCCACATGCATTATAATCTCGCTGAAACCCAGAGAGAAATCGCTCCAGCATATTGGCCCAAATTTGCTATTGTGAACTTCCATAGTTAGTTACTCCTGTCTTTGCTGTATGTCACTGGAAATGCACAATTTATGTTCCTAGATTTCTTTTCCTAACTATTTAATTTTAAATATTACCATTGCTATGTTTTAGGGTATCTTCTCCATTTGTCTTTCCCTCCAAACGTGCCTGCTTTTGCAACTGGATATCCCAGATTCTACGTTCATAAAGACCTCAGAATTTTCTTTATTTTTAAAATGCCCGACTAACATTATCCAACTAATATTTTTAAATGTCCAGCTAATATGTAGACTTTTTTTTTATTGTCAATGATGTATTAGGTACAGAGAACATGGAAGAGAAAAGGAGTTTTATTTACATTACCAAGTGGACTTTAAATCGTCCCTTTATGTATTGTGCATTTAAAATTTTTTATATCAAAAAACACTTTAAAAAGTTTTAAATAGGACTTATTAAAATACCATAGATCACAGCATAGCTTACTAAGCCCATTGTAAAAATAATGGCACTGTTTGCTATCTTTCCTTCTTAAAAAGTCAATCAAGAGTAAGTTAATACTAAAGAAAGAGAGAAATGATACTTTTGTGATGCTACTTTCAAAATCAACCACATTTAATAATACAGTGTTTGAAATATGTCATGGAATGCAGTTTTTAGGGAATTTTAAGCATAGTTTTTTCTAGGTTTAGTTATCTTAGCCATTTTTGGAAAGCTAAAAGGTCCCTGTAAAAACATACCTGTTGATTATAATTCTACATCTTAATCTTTCTTATTCACTTGGTCCCTGAGAACAAAAGCACTCTATTTCAAACAATTTCTGGCCAGATACTATTGTACTAGGTCTGACAACTTTTAGCTCAGTATGTTTCCCAAAGGCATAGAAATAACTAAAGAAAGCCCCAAGGAACCAAGGCAGAGGTTATTTGACCTTGTCCACTAAATTTTCCATTCCTTAAGATATTTATTGAGCCTGGGGGCGCCTGGGTGGCTCAGTCATTAAGCTACTGCCTTTGGCTCTGGTCATGATCCCGGGGTCCTGGGATCGAGCCCCGCATCGGGCTCCCTGCTCTGTGGGAGGCCTGCTTCTCCCTCTGCCCTGCTTGTGTTTCCCATCTCTCTCTCTCTCTATTAAATAGATAAAATCTTTAAAAAAAAAAAAGATATTTATTGAGCCTGATTCATGCAGTGAATTTTGTGATTTAGACAACCAAAATTAAATCAAATAGGTTATACTTAGACCTATGCCATTCAGAAAGGCAAGACAAGCATTCTATGTGGTACTTGCCATCCTACACAATAAACCATGTCCTACTTTGTTCATTTTATAAATTTATATTTCTATATAGATTTAAAATCTGAGATTTAAAATGATTTTAAGACATTATAAAGGCAAATATTTATGTTTTAAATTTTCCTCTATAGGACTTTTGAAACCGCAGAGCATGAGTTAACTTCAGATCAAACACTTAATAAAAAAATCATCTTGATAAAGAAGAAAAGTTATTTCTTTACAAAACTATATGGCTACTCATACTATTCTTCAATCATGTAATGATATTAATTTGAAAGCTGCACGTGTCTATTTATCTATATAATTTTGTTTACAGATTTCAGAATTATTTGCTCAATAAAATGAAAGAGAAATGGTAAATTTCTCTGCTTTAAAATACATATACTTTGAGAAATTTGTTAAAATGTGCTCAAATCCATTAAATTAGAAAATGTTTCCACAGAGACCTAACCATGAATAGACAAGTAAAGGTAAACAGTTTAAACATTTTTCTTCTAAGTTGGCATGATGATATTACAGAAAAATCTCATTATTTTCAGAAAATACTCTGCATAGTGTAGCCTATTTTTAAAAAATGTCTTTTTATTTGAAGTCATATAACATGTTATATGGATTTTAAGTTATTCTAAAATTCAGCAAGATATTTTAGATTTAACATCTGTTTTTTAAGATGTGTGTTGCTAAGGAATTCTAGTTTTAAATCCATTTGCAACATAAAATCTGATTTCTGAGCTCCAAAGAAGAGAATGTTTACTACTGAGGCCCTAAAAATAAGATTTTTAAAAAAGGAAACTCAAATTACCAAGTGTGGGTTCAAATCCTAGAAAAATGATATAAACACACACACACACACACACACAGAGGCATGGACAGGAAAGGATGGGGAAGGGGTGGAGAGCAGGAGATGGTGTTTCTTGCCATATAATAGACAGCTGTAAGTATTTCTAAAAAATTTCAAAAATCACATAGTTTAAAGAGAACTTAATCAACCTGGTCCTTCAACTGCTCTTGACATTTTTAACACTAACAAAAATTAGTACCAAGGTACCCTATGCAGTTCAGCCTTTGTCCTGGACTCTTTCCACACTAAGTATGAAATATTTAGGAAGTAAGTCAGTAAACTTTGACCCTATCTATGAGGTCAAAATGAATGCAGTCTTCTTAGTCAAGCTAGGTTGCTCATCCTAATGTATGGTGGCAATACCTCAAAGGGGACAGGCCATCGTTACCACCAATAAGTATGGCAGCAAAAATTCTTTTGATGGCCAGTGATCTATTTAGGCTTTACATCTCCCTTCTCTTTCATCTCCTTCTTTTTCTTTCCTCTTCTTTCTCTTTGTTCATTTTCCTTAAATAGATTATAGATTCATGTAGTGAAAACAGTTCAGAGGTTTCACAGGAGAAAAGATCTCACTGCTGACTCTCACTTCCCAGAGACAACTCTCTCCAGTTTCTGTCTCCCCATCTATGGCTCTCCTGTATCTACATGCATACCTACATGTGCACTTCCTATGTTCTTTAGTCCCTCATTCTAGCTTTTCCTGCATATTGCTCTGTACTTTGTTTGTTTTACTAATAATGTACATATATGGGGGAAAAACTGTCACTTTTCTAATGTTTTATAAGAATTGCATCATATGTATTCACCATGACTTATTCAACTAGTTTCATCATGATGGGGGGTTAGGGTGCTTCCTATATTATACTATAGTGAATACAGTTATCCTATAATGAATACAGCTCCATCTTGGTGGGGGATGACATTAAAACAAGTTCATATGCATGTAAAAATACATCAGCAAACACATTTCAAGATGTAACATTTCTGGGCCAAATTCACAGAAGTTCTAACTTTTACAATTGTTGCCACACTGCCCTCTATAGAGTTCTTAACTAATTTTTCACTCCTGCCAACAAGGTGTGAAAAGTGCTCTACCTCACATTCTTCAAAGTATTAAGAAAAATTTTGGTATTTGCTAATCTGACAAGTGAATAATTCTCTCATTTTAATTGTATTTTACTTTCATGTTATAACAATGAGACTGGATAACTTTTTATATTGTGTCATTTCATTTGCACCTTACTTTCTGCCTAACCTTATCAGGCAGTTTTGAATCTTGGTAATATGTTGACATAATGATTTGACACTATATTTCACCCGAGTTTTGTCTTCATGTGGATCATGGGATTTTCCCCACCCAAGTCTTCTAATTAATTTTCAGTGAATATAATAAAATTCATAGACTACATCATTTAGATTGGTTTAAAAAATTTCAAGGCCCATTATTATTCTTTTCAACAATAATTCATACAAGATCAAACAATGCAAATATTTTCTATTCTCTCACTTAAATAATCTCATACATTTTTACTCTTAAAGGACTTCTAAAAATGTGGTTATAGCATGATTTATTTGCAAGTAATGAGTTTTTCTAATTTTAAGCCTTGGGGAGTGGTGAACTACTGTAAGGACATTTAAGGTATCCTGTGTATTATTCTGAATTTTCTCAAAGGTTTAAGCCAAAAAACTGATCATCATCTTTAATTCCTCATCATCATCCACCCCAACATCTTGTCCACATTTCTTGATTTTGGTGACAACATGAAATATCTCAAAGCCATCTGGACTGTCTTCAGCTTCATGTAACACCACAGGTCAAGGCAATGCCCTCTCTCACCAGGACTGTGCGTCTATTCCTAACTGGCTACCTCACTGCCATTCATAGTCCCTAATTCATCCTCCACTAACAGTCAGGGTGATTGTTTCATAACTTCGTTCATGCCCAAATGCTTTCTGTTGTCTCTCAGGCTAAAATTAATATTTAGCTTAATCTATGAGGGTCCCAGTTTTCTAACTGTAAAGCTCTTTCCCCTTGCTCACTGTATATTTTAATCACACCGGCGTTTTTCTTTTCTCATGTGTATACATCTCTTCCTCTTGTGACATTTTAACTGATTCTACTGTCAGCTTCGAACACTCAGCATCTCACTTTTTACTTCTGGCCCCAGTATATATGTTCTTTCCTCCCAGACACATTCTATGTCCTCCTGTCCCCGTCTGACATTTGGAGCCCGTCTTCTTCAGAGTAACTGGTTTGACTTGAATGAAATATACATGGACTTGAGAGAAATGGATTTTTTTGAACAAAACTTTAAACCTCAAATCCCACTTGCTCGAATTTCTTTACATTCTTTCTATCTTTCATATTATAAATTCCTACCCCCGTAGGTCCACTTTTTCTTTTGGTACAAATGGAGTATCAATGCTTAACTTTGAAAAGAGATGCTGATGAAAAGAATCTCAGAGAGATAAGGGGAAAATTTCCTTTTCCTCAATAGCTGACAGAAAGAAAGAAAGAAAGAAAGAAAGAAAGAAAGAAAGAAAGAAAGAAAGAAAGAAAGAAAGAAAGAAAGAAAGAAAGAAAGAAAAAGAAAGAACACCTTTCTTTGAAATAAAACTTGTTCCAATAAAGTGGTGAACTGAGAACACACAAAATCATCAGTCTTGCTCTTATCTGATGTGGAGACTTCTGTGGAATGAAAGGTTTATTTGTTGTTGCTGTTGTTTGTCTTGCTGTTAAAAAATTGTTTGGGGAGGAGTTATTTACACAAAGCAGTTTCTGAAGACACTCACATTTCAGAAATGTAGCAAAGTTTCCTTATTAACTATAAACTGAGGAATAATATGTAAGCTGACTTTTCAGTCATGGGCACTCACTGTTCAGTCTTTCTTCTTTGTGATGTGAATTAAGCAAGGATTTCCTAGACACAGTGTCCCAGAGTCTTTTATTTTTGTCCATTTCCACAGAATTATAATTAATATTTACCTCTTTGTGGATTATTCTCACTTGATAACTTATAAATCCAGCAATTTCAGTACTACTTAATATATTAGGCAAGCTTCTTGGAGTATCACCATTAAATCCTTTCTCTGTAAATGCTCAAAAGTGTGGTCATCCAACATTTGTTGAATCTTTTTCAATATTCCTTTCAATAGCTTCTCTCTGAGCATAGAGCATTGCTTTGGTATGAAGGATGTGTAAGATTTTATGAAAATGGACAAAAGTTGGCAAAAATATCATTTATATGTGAAATGAAAATGTAAGAATTGATTCAGAAAGACAAACTTTAAGAAAAATATTAAAATTCATATGCAGTTTGAAAACTATTCTTTTACTGTTTAAATTATCAACATGACATTTATCAGTAACAACTGTATTGACTTTTTCTTTATAAAGCAATAATTTCTATGATAAAAATAATCCCTTTAGGTTTAAAAAGAAAAATCTATCGCTATCTTTAAAAACATTAAATGTTGTAAACATAAGGAAAAGCACTATGGAGTTCCATGTGCTTTTGGAGAATTTTACCTTTTAGTTCTGAGGGATGATGGTGTCATAACACTAATTAGTCCTTTACTAATATTAACATAAGTAGGTTTGAGCTTTTAAAACAAAGCATTTGTTCATACTTGTAGCTTAGACGAACTCCAAA
>JAPYYJ010004194.1:0-10697 GCA_028533885.1 Nasua narica
CAGTCATTTTTGCTACACTAAGTATAGAAACATACCATTTTCATGGTACATTCTCTGTAAATTAAAAAAATGATAATAAGACAATAATAATTAAAAAATAATAATTTTCTTACCATATGTGTAAGACCATTCCTACATGTTAACCTAACAAGGATATTCTAATGTTGAGAATTAGAGCATCTATTGATGAGATCGAATGATGAGAATCAGAGCAAAAAAGTAACACAATCATAGGTTTTAAAGGATTTACTCTGCTGCCGTGGGAGAATCAACTATAAGGAGTTGGTTGTGCAAGACTAAAACATACAAGTTAGAAGCTAAGCATTTCTCCAAGGGAGATTTCAGACTTGCTTGGACTAGGATATTAGTGGTACAGGAAAAGAAAAGAAAAGAAAAGAAAAGAAAAGAAAAGAAAAGAAAAGAAAAGAAAAGAAAAGAAAAGAAAAGAAAAGAAAAGAAAAGAAAAGAAAAGAAAAGAAAAGAAAAGAAAAGAAAAGAGAAAAGAAAAGAAAAGAAAAGAAAAGAAAAGAAAAGAAAAGAAAAGAAAAGAAAAGAAAAAAGAAAAGAACATATAAACATATGTGGGCTATATTTTAAGAGCAAGTCACCAGTATTTTTTGATGGATTGGATGAAAGAAGTGAAAGCATGAGTTCAACATGATAATTCTAAAACTTTTCACATGAACAGCTGGGTGAAGAGAGACAATAGTTACTTAAATGAGGCACTCCAGAGAATGGGTATATTTTGGAAATAAAGGAATCAAGTACATATATATATATATTTAAGATTTTATTTATTTATTAGAGAGAGAGAATGAGGGAACACAAATGGGGGGAGGGGCAAAAGGAGAGAGAGAAGCAGACTCCCTGCTGAGCAGGGAGCCCCGGTGTGGAGAGTCCCCAGACCCTATGATCATGATCTGAGCCAAACACAGATGCTTAACCAACTGAGCCACCTAGGTGCCCCAAATCAGGGATATTTTTTAACATATTATGTTGATGATGCCTTTTAGGAATCATAGTCAATGAACCACTGGATTTATAACATATGGTAAAGCTGAAAATATCTATCATTATAGTTTTTAGAAGAAATTTCACAAATATGGATTTAAGGAATTAGTTCTAAACACAGTTACAAATAGGAAAGCTGACATTTACTTTCCAAAAAATGAAGATGTTAGTAAAAAAATGATGTGCAATAACAACCTGAGTAATTGATTCATTCACTCTATAAATGTGGCTACTGTGTGCTGTGTATTTCATTAACACTTAGTAATTCTGATATAAACAACTGATCAAGAATCTCCCCTTAGATCTTAGAATCTAGTGATAAAAACAAGTTTTATTATATTCTTTGATAAAAACAGGTAGGGCTTTATAAGAACAAATAAGAGTGAGAAGAGATCTTCTCCAGGTGGAAGGGAAAGGTTTCCTTGAAGAAAAATGGAGACTAATTTGGAGTTGACCACATCATGTAGGAGGTAGGAAGAAAAGACAAGGATTCTGGCAGAATTTCATGGAATAAAACAAGATTTTATCACTCAAAAAAAATTAACAATTAGAATTCCTTAATATTGAATAAGATAGAGGTATTTTAGTGTCATGCATTTAGTTTTACTAAAATGTTTTGCTTTGAAGCTAGGTGGTAAAATGTTTAAAGATAGATTCACAAGAGAATCAAGAGGATACATGGTAAATGTAGGAAGAAAATGGAAGTGGAGAAGCTATTCCTAAAATTTTGCTAGAAGCACAACATGCTCTTTACTCTCTTAGGGTGAAAATGGAATGCTCGCTTTAGTACTCATTGCAGAGTTAAAACCCAAAATATGATGACAGAGTCCCCTTAATATTTCTTTTTAAAAGTGTATTCCCTTGGTCCTTGAAAACCTGCTATAAAATTACTAATTAATATTTGGCAAAGAATTTGGAAAGGTGTGTATTCCCAGACATGCCATAAAACATCTTGGTTAGAATGTAAAATCAAGGCTACAGTACACCCATTAAAAGGATTTATAACTGTGTTTTAACTTAGAGTGGAGATGGAAAGAACCCGAGACAGCTGTTAAGGGGTTGAGAGCAGAAAATATGCTTTACTACTCATCAAAAAAGAAGGCTCTAGGGAAACAGAATTTGTTTTAAGTTGTTGGAAGATGTTAAGAATTAAAGCTTGGAATTGATATTTTGAAATTGGAACATAATTTGTGATTCAGCAGATAATCTAATATGATGAAACTCCCAGGAATATTTGTAATAGAGATGTTTACATATGAAACAATGATAGCATTATATTTGATATTTTAATAAATTACACTAAATTGGGAAGGAGGAGACCTACTTCCCCAAAAGGAAAATTTTAAAAGAGAAAGGCACTCATTGAAATCAAGATAGACAGATACAGCTTGGAGGCCTTGCTACATAATCTAAGTGCCATTTTTCAAATCTAATGGTTTCTTATCAAAAGAATTACTTGGGTTAGGAGTAAAGATATGTTACAGAGTTTGAAATTTGTAACAAAATTTTACTCAGGAACTTGTTATCTATAGATACAAGAAAGTTATCATAAATGTTTATACAGAATTAATATACCTTATACACACAAAAATAGAAGTATATGCCATGATTAGATTTTATACAAGTTGTCTTTCTGGGTCATCTAAAATATTATATGCTTATCAGATTTCAACATTAGCATTACTTGAAAAAGTTGAGAATTTAAAAATACAGTTTTTAATGTTTAAAATTCTAGAATTAGAAAATACTTTTGCAAGGAATTTCCCAAATTACTACTCCTACTCCTACTCCTACTATAGACATTACTACCATTATTGCTACTGCCACCACTATTAATATTATTACTACCACTAAAAATAGTAACTATAAAAGCAAATATCTGTTGTGTTCACTGTATATTAAACACTATGCTGATCATTTTAATGCTGTCTAGTTTATTTTTTATAAAAAATAATTAGCAGGTGGAGATTATTATTATTCTCATTGTATATGTAAAGAAATGTGCCCAAGTTCACTTGGCTAGTAAAGAGCAAAGATTTGGGGTGCCTGGGTGGCTCAGTGGGTTAAAGCCTCTGCCTTCAGCTCAGGTCGTATCTCATGGTCCTGGGATTGAGCCTTGCATTGGGCTTTCTGCTCAGCAGGGATCCTTGCTTCCTCCTCTCTCTCTGCCTGCCTCTCTGCCTACTTGTGATCTCTCTGTCAGATAAACAAATAAAATCTTAAAAAAATATACATAAAGAGCAAAGATTTCACCTGAACCCAAAAGTTTGTTACCATTTAGTCCCACCACCTCCCCCTGCTTGCACTCTCTCTCTCTGGCAATAAACAAATAAAGGCAAATAAATAAATAAAATCTTTAATAAATAAATAGTTAAAATTCAAATCTATATTTTACTAAAATCGGTATAAAAGCCAATAAAATAAAAAAGATGTGAAATATCTCTTTATGGGAATATGTCTTCCTGACTAACTTAAACTTCTACTTATTACTTATTTCCCATATATCCTTTTTATTTTTTTAATTATTATTATTATTATTTTTAAGTAAGCTCTACACCCAATATGGGGCTTGAATTCACAATCCCAAGATCAAAAGTCACATGCTCCACCGACTGAGCCAACAAGGCACAATCTTTTTTAATTAATTGCAGCTAATATTGACATTTCCAGGAATTTACTTTTTATTCTTCAACAGTGTTTAGTAAGGTGTCTTGTTACTAAAAGATAAAGAAAAAAAGATTCTCAGTATGTTTATTAATTTGAATTTTCAAAACTAAAAATAAAAATAATTCCTTCTTTGAGCAAGTAATCCTCTATAGAATGTTCTATAGCTGTTTAGTTCTGTTAGTTTTTAAAGACATTCTAAATCTAATTGTTTGCAGCTAGAACCATCTGTTAATGGGTCTTGGGTTAAGCAAGAGATTCTTTCATAGGTAAGAGGTCACAGGATATACTTAATATACCTGTATACAAGATATACAGTAAATACTTAATAAAGGTTGAAAGACCATGTCTCACTTTTGTAGAGATTGGCAAGTTATATCTTCAATCCATTTCCTCTTCAATAGTAATAAAAATTTTGGAGAGTCTTATGACTCCCTCAGTATTGAAGGATACATTTCATACTTCCTTTTTAGCAACTAGTATTATGTCACTATGTAACAGTGTTTGGTGGAAGCTTACAGGCACATCCATTAGAAAACAGCTTAAGGAGAATGTTTGGGTGGCTCAGGCTGTTGAGTGTCTGCCTTCTACTCTCACAGGTCATGATCTCAGGGTCCTGGGATCCAGCCTTACTTTGGGCTCCCTGCTCAGCTGGGAATCTGCTTCTCTCTCTCTTTTACCCTTCCTCCAGCTGAATTGACTCCTGATTTCAGCCCAGGTCATGATCTCAGGGTAACAGCAAGTCCTGTCTCAGGCTCCATGCTTAACAATAGCTCCCTAGTCAAAATCTGCATTTGAATCCCACTGTTCAATTATATCTATGTTCTTCTTTTCACCTTTGCATATCCCTTCTGAAATATTTTAGATACTGTTAGTCAACACATTTTCTATTAGAAATATAACCGATTAATAACACTAACATTTGTAAACAGTTTCCATACATATCTACCCGAATTAATGTTACCTGATTTCATCTTCACAAAAAGCCAATAATCCTTGATAATATCCTTAATGAAACAGTCTTAAAAAACATTAAATGACTTCCCAAAGATCACATACTCTTTGGAACAAGCAGACAACCATTACTTAAATCAGTTTCTCTTTCTAAAAATTTAGCTTCAACAGAAAATGTCCCTGGTATTATTTACATTTTATGTAAATGACTAAATGTAAGTGACTAAGCTCCTTCAGATTTATGATGATAAAAACATGTTTGGTATGTACAAGGGAGCAAATGATGAATTGTGAGACTCATAAAGGATAGCCCTCAGCAGGTAAAACTGATTATTATTCAAGGGGATAAAACAAGACACATCTTTTGAGCTATATATGTTGAAGTCCAAGCATGTAACACTCCGATGCTATGGCATCCATCTATGTTGTAGCTGAATTCTCTTCTTACTTTGATTAATATTGTCAAAATGATGATTAAATAGATAATGCAGTGTAGTCCAAAAAAATACTGGCTGATTTGTTCTTATGTTACTTGTCTCTTCATAACAAAAACTGAAGCTTGACTTGGATTTTGCTTTAGGTGTTAGCAACAACCAAGATTGTCATTATCTGGCATCCCACATTCCCCAAGTAATCAGACTTAACTATTTTTAGTACATCCATTTTTTAAAATGTGGTAATTAGTGCTGGATTCATCTTTCCTTTTATTTATTTATTTCTTTAACTGACATGCATGGTATGAATATATGTACTCTGAGGCAGGGGCTGAATGGTTAAAGGGACTGAAGCTAATGAATTGTGGTGCATGGACTATGAAATCCTTAAGAGAAACAATATAAAATTAAAATTTTAATTTTAAGTATGTAGGCACTTGAAAGAAGTCTGGGTAAGTTAGGGGCCGGGAAGCTTAAGCTTCATTAGTTTCATGGTAAACCCACTTCATTAGAACAATATACATAGATACATCTTATATATACATCATATACACACCTTATTAGTAATAATAAATTCTAATAATATGGCTTCTGACACAATCTGTGAAGTTATCAAAGTCCATGCTTTGTTCATTTTCTCTTCTAGTCATTCTTCATATTTACCTATGAATTTATCTATTTGTCTCATAATATTTAACATAACCATTTATTGTACCAGGCATTGTTCTAAGCATTTTATATCCATTAATGACATTGTGAAACAGTTCTATCACCTATGTAATAAGCAGATAGATGAATTTAATTATAAATTATAAAATGAGAAAAAATGAATTAGAAAAGGGCATCTAGGATTTGATGCAATCTAAAACTAAGTTAAGAGATAAAGCATTACGTTTCAATTTAAGTTTCAGAAACAGACACACTTTTAATATAGTGATGAGCAGAATTTGGTAAGGAACACAGATAACTAAAAGAGAAAAGAGCCTTTAAATATATATATATATAAAAGTAACCTCCTCTGTTATCACCAAAGAAGGAAGAAAAGGAGAAAGAAGGGAGAAGGGAGAAAGGAAACAAAAGGAAGAGAAAGTGATTTTGAGTTGAAATGGAAATAAATGTACTATTGCATACTTTGAGGTTTTGTTGGTGTATTTTCACACTGACTTCCAGATATATTTTGACAGTGCATATAATGTAAATTCAAAATATAACCCTGCCATATCACTCTTATCAAGACCGAATGGTATCCTTCCTCTTCCCTCTCCCCTGCAAAAAAAAAGAAAAAAGCCAATCTGATAAGTAAAAAATAGCTCTTCATTTTTATTTCAATTATTATTTTTAACTTTAATTTTGCATAAGTTTGAAAATGTTCACATTGATTTGTAAACTGATTATCTTCCCCTATAAGTTATCTTTTCATTATTCTTTCTGGGTATTCTGGGAGGTATTAGATGTTTTATTGTTTGTTAAAATAATAAAAGTCACACACATTATATTTATTTTCCCTTTATGATCATTTGACTCTTCTATTTGCAGTATTTTATGGAACACAGTTTATAATGTTACATAGATGGATCTTTCAGTATTTATACTGTAATTTTTAAATTGGATATAATGGTTAAAGAGAATATGTGAATATTTAATGTCGATATTTGCTAATGTTTCATTCAATATTTTTAAAAGCTGTTTTTACATGTAATAAATACAGAATCTATTTACCAGTGGTTGAATTAGGTTGTAATTTCATTTTTCTTCAAATATTTATTCAGTTTTTTCAATAAAATTGTGTTATGTTTAGATATATCCTACATATAAATGTGCACATATGTTTAATTATACACTTGTTTAAGCTTCTATTAATCATACTATCCATCAATAGATCTCTTTCCTAGTCCATATTACCTTTATATGATTACCATCATATAGCAAGGACCACACAACACACACAAACACATATGCTTTATTTGTCCCCCAAAATGTGGCTTAATATTAGTTGCATGCCTTTTAATTCTTTTGTGAATAGAAAAGCAGGATTTTGACATTTGGAAGCTTAAATTGCTAAAGAATGTAGAAAATTGAAATTAATAAAATGGGCCCAGGATGAATGCTATCTTCTGATTGACTAGGTAAGTGAACTAGGTCATGCTATAATATACTGCACTTTTTATGCAACCAAAATCCTGGTAAAAGGGTTGCTTTCAAGAAGTGATATAATCTCACGTCAGAGAGTTGTCTATGAAAGTGCAAATAATGGATTGTTTGAAAGGTAATATCAAATCTGAGATTGAAAGTTTCTCACTTACCTGCAGAAGTATCCATTCGTACCTTTGGAATCAGGTAACGGTCACTGTCCTTAGAGAAGTATGAATGAATTTCAAATAACTTTATTTTCATTTTCTAAAATTCACACCCTTATGTGTGTTTGCTTATATTCAGGTAACCAAGTCAATTCCACTGGGTCCAGGAGCATCAATTTTCAAAAATTCATAACTCTAAAAAAAAAATTCCCAACTCCAAGTGAACCTTAGTATACATAGGTCAAGTTCTAATAGAGAATCCTGGTGGGATTTTGATTTAAATTGAATTAAATTAAAAGATTAAGTTTAAAGGAAGTAAAATATTTATGAGATCATATTTCTTTCCATGTGTTTTGACCTGCCTTTATGTTCTTCATTGAATTGAAGTTATAGTCTCCATGTGGGTCTATCCTTTCATTTCTTATGCAATCTTTAAAAATAACTTAATAATATTGCTATATGAACAAAACATTTTTCTGAGATGTTTTCTATATAAAATGCTTATGATTTATATGAACATATATGTATATATATTACGTATTTATAAATATATCAATGCTTATATATTTATGAAAAATTTTAAACACATAAATATATATACAGTTAAATATGTACATATATATATAACTACTTTATTTTTAACTCTAATATTTTGCAGTTTTACAAATATTATAAAATATTGATGCCAATTTTGGATCTGTACAATTCGATACTTTGAGATTTTGTTGTTGTTATTGTTGTTGTTTATTCCATGGCTCATACTTCCAAAGTAATGCCAACTGAGATTTGTAATTCTTGGGGAAATGTTAGAATATCACATGAGAAAGTCAATCTACAATGGACCCAGAGCATCAGCTGCACAGCTGTATACCAAGACTGCAAGGCTTGAACATTTTTGTGCCAGGGCTATTTTTCAGGAATGTGCTTTCAGTGAGTAACTTTGAGGGATGAGGTGTTGTCACTCTCTGGAACCAAGAAGAGAATTCCTCACTGCTTGTTCTAAAAGAGTGGCTTTCCTAGGTCAATACTCCTCAGCTTTGATGGAAACCCACTGTTTGTGCAATATCCATTTAGCACCCCATTTCCCTTCCATGCCACTTGATGAGAAGGGGAACTGATGTGCTTGTTGTCAGTCATGCTACTTCTTGTGCTGTCTTTTGACTCTGATCTAGGAGTCTCATATCTTCTACCTGTATCATGAAATAGTAATAGGTTAACATATTAGATTGGCAGTAGGATAAAGTTGAATCCTAGACCCAACAATTTTGGTAATGAATATGGGAAGTTGATGATTACGGGATGTTTAAAATGGCTTTAAACAAGGAGATGATCAAGGGCCCTACAATTTGGATTTGGGGATACAAGCACATTCTCTGGGATTGGGTAGAAATGTTCTTGTCTAAGTAATATGCTGGACAAATGTAAGGAACAAGAAGTAAAACTGAGACAAACCCATGAATAATATGATTGTTTCTTATTCTCCTTTGGATAGTAGAAGGGAAGGCTGGTGTGATGGCAATGCAGCAGCAAGTCTCACAGCCACAGGCAGTGTTGCTATGTCCGTGGAGTTCCCAAAGTTGAAATAAAGGGCATCAGCAATAAGGACTTTCTTATTTGATATAGAGCTTGAGGTGAGCCTAAAACACTAGAAATTTGTTTGGTTCAGCAACTAACAAGTGTACCTCAAATGCAAAAATCAATTAAAGTTTTGCTTACTAACATGGAGCTGCTCTCCACCCTGGGTAATCGGCAATGAGGCAGAGCCATAGAGGCATGCACAGGGCGGAAAGAACAGGGCCATTTTGTCTAGGTGCTTGCTAGATATTGGCAGTATATAGAGAAAGATCAATACTCTCTTATGTGCCCTGACTTTGGAGATAAACCTAAAGGAGAAAAAAATTCTCCCTGCTGATCCTCCCTATACCCCCATCTAGCCTTCCCCTTCTCCCTGCACTCCATACATTCCAGGCCCAGATATCTTTGTACCTGGTCCTATGGAGGGAAGAAGCTCCTGAATTCAACTAATTAGATTTGGGGAGGGTTCTTAGTAGAGGGAGGAAACTAACCTGACCCTGGATGTGAGAGGCCCTCTGGACAAATTGAACATACTCTTCTGGTGCCTTCCCCTTCAAGTGTATAATTGATATTGATGTTTAATGTGCATGTACTATGAGTGCCCAGCAGTATCAAAAGGAATTCACCCATTTAGGGACAGCCACATATAGAAAGATAATTCCTTTCTCTTCCTATGAGGTCTAACAGAGGCAAAATAGAAAATCAGGCAAAGGTGGAAAATATTTAATGGTCAACTGTATTCAGAGAGACCATTTCCCAGTGTGGTAGCACCATCTGTTTCATGCAGCCTTTAAGTAAGGCTTTAAAAATCAAAGACAACAATTAATCCAACTACTAAGCTCTTTGAAAACTGAATGTTTGACCCATGGTGGTTTTATGATTCTCTAGCTTGACATCCACATTTTAGAGATCTTCGATTTAGACTCAATGACTAACAAGGGAAGGACCTAAGAGGGCTTACTCTTCATATGAAAATGGGGCATGTTGAGAGTGTAGCGGCCTGCTGTTACATGAGAAAGTCGCAGCTATACCAGTTAGGAATACTTCACTTTCCCCTGCACCACTTGAAGCAAAGCCAATTGCTCCATGAAGCCCTTAATTTACAAAGATCTCCCTAAATTCTTGGCTTGGTTCATTCTTGGTTTGGCCAAGTGAAAATCTGATGGTGTTTATTAGAAGGCAGCTGTCATCTAACATGAGTGGCAACACTAGACAACCAATAGGAAGGTCATGGACTTCTCATTTTGGTTTGGCTGCAGACTGTAGAAACAAGTCACAGCTGTTGATTGAATAGACTGGATTACTCATGAAGACGGTCACAGTTAAGGGCTCATTCTCTGTTGAGATCAACTGGAATCAAGCTGCTGCTGAAACCCATACCACCCAGATTTCTGCCACTGGCACTGAGATTCATCCCCATACCAGACGTGGCAACATAGCCACCACTATAAACTGGTCACAGTAGTATAATCCTTAAAACTAAATTTGTATATTTTTCCTGTTATCCAATATGTATAGTCTGACAATAGTGTTTATTTGACACAGAGAATATCTGTAAATGGAGGAATATTCGTGGTATTTTATGGTCATTTTGTGCATCTTATCAAATCCAGGATGCCAGTGTTATTAAATGGTAGAGTGGACTTTAAAAAGTCTACTCTATATCCCTCAATTCTTCTGATCCAGATAATTCAGAAAGGTAGTTTGGTTGGTGAATATGGTTATCCCCAGAAACGGTTCATTTTTCTCTTGCCCACTTCCT
>JAPYYJ010004195.1:0-10694 GCA_028533885.1 Nasua narica
AAAAAAGGCCATCAGGGATTGTGGGGAGGTGAGTAAAACTCGTAACTTGGTTCAGGTGAAGGACTCTTGTGTTGCTTTTTATATTCAGCGTTCTTCTTTCACCTGGAGGGAGAGGGGCTTGACTGGGTGTTACTTTTGTTCTTCGAGCAAGCCCAGAGCAGTTTTATCCCCCAAAGTTATTTTACACAAGTTGCAAGAAGAGAAAGGAACAGAAGATGAAATATGCTGTAACTTTCTTATATCTTTTGCTCTTTGAGAAATCATGCATACTTGTTACTCTGTAATATTGAGGAAAAAAGACGAAGCTCAGCTTTAAGTGACCCAAATAAGAAAAATTACTATTTCCTCTCATTACTTTCATCAACTTGATGTAAAAGGGAGTCGGGTAACTTTACTCTTGGGCATAAGGGGGCAGTTCTTACCCTTGGGGCTTGATGGTGGACCAGCCTCTCTGGTTCTCCCTAAGATGGGTGGAAGGAAGTTCAGACATTTGAAGGAAAAGGAAGAACCCTTACCAGCAGAGGTCTGAGAAAGCAGCTCTTGTGAGACTTGATTGTTACTTAATAATAATTTGAGTAGATATTAATCATTTAAGGAGTAGATTTGGATTGTGCCTATAAACCCACTCTCCATCTGTTTTCTCTCCCCCTCCCAACTAGAAGGCCCAAGGAAAACCCACTTTAGGTTTCAAGTAACTGTTTTCCACAAGCAGTTTCTTGTCTTGGAGATGGAAGCTGTAATAAGCAGTGACCACGTGAAACTATTCAGTGAAAAGCAAGTGGTCCTATCTCTAATTGCCCCAGGTGCCCTAAGGTCTGTGTGTCTCTGCAATTTCTATGTTAGCCACTGGGTGGCGAGCTGAGTTCACAGAAAACCAAATCTGTGCACGGCAAGTTTCTTTTTCTAACACTGTTAACAAAAGGAGGACTGTTAATAGCAGCCAAGATTGGCTGCTGTGTAGAAATAAGAGGATAGAAACTTCCAAAAAATTATTTTATTGAATAATCAATTTGGGCATTTACTGCTTTATGTGTGCCTTACAAAAGCTTATTGCTTTTTTTATTCTCTATTCCTCCAAGACACTTGATTTGAGAAAGCAACCAATAAAGATTAATTTAGACAACCAGGTGCCACAATGACATAGTGATCAAATTCTATTTCTTAACTAGACAAGACGCTTTTCCTTCGAAGACCATACATATCTATAATGTACCCCTTAGTCCTTGCTAGGGGCGGAATTGTGTCCTCGTTCCCCTCCCCCTTCATCACTGTAACTGTATTTGGAGACAGAGCTTTTAGGAAGTAATTAAGGTCATTAAGGGTAGGGTCCTAGTCCTAAATGACTGTTGGTCTTAAGAGAATTTAACGATTCAGAATTATTTTAATGATAGTAATACTGGGGATTTGAAGAAGCCCTAAGAAGAATAGAACATCTTTCTCATTATTCCTAATGGTCTTAAAACAAACCCCCCCCCCTTGAACTTATGTTTTCTATATATTATATATATGGTTGTGTATAAATTTTTATTTAGGAAATTATAAGATACCCCGTTGCATAGAGCCAGAGAAAAGTTGACAGTCTATGACAAAACTTCTGGAGTTGTCTTTGTGAATTTCCCCCTATGTTTGCTAAAGTTACTCATCGAATCTGCAATTTGGAATGAGACTTAAAAGTGCATATTTCTAGAAAGTTAAAGTATTAAATCCACCCAAGGTGTGAAAGATGGATCCTTTTACATGCAGATGTTTCAGGGAGGCAGAGTGAGTGTGGTGGAAATAAAGAAGGGGGGAAAGGTCCCGAAAATATGTAGAGACAGGAGAGGGGAAACAAGAGACACCTTCCTGTTTGGAACTAACAAGGTTCAGATCTGCTCAGAAGACTTCAGATTCTGTTGTTTTTTGCTCACTTACAAAAGGGATAAACTTCAACATGGGAATAATCCCTATTTTAACCTTAGATCAGAATTTGAGGTCCAGTTTTGACACTTCTGCTTTTGGGCAAAGTGCTTTCTGATCCTTTTTCCCTAATCTGTGAAACAGAGCTAACGTGTGCTCATGAAGTAGTCTGGAGGCCTGGCTGCAAGGATGCCTACAAAGTTTCCAGCCCTGGCAGCCCAGAGTTGGTGCTTGGGGTTATTTGGTGGGGCTTTCACATTATAGCTAAGAGTACAGCCTTTGGAGGCAGACAGTCTGTCCTGAGCCCAGCATGGCCACAGCCTACAAGTTTCTTGTCTGAGAGCTGAAGATCATGTTTGCTTCCTATTGTTGTGCAGATAAGACAACATACATCAGGTTCTGTGTAGTAAAGGTGACTCAGCAGGAGCTCACTGAGCAGTGACTAATACCGTCTCCCATTAGACTTGGACACCATACTTGGCACTTGGGGGGAAAATGGTGGATGGAAGCTGCAGAAGCTCTCTCCTGCTCGGGCCTCTGCCATTGCTCTCTCACGCTGTCCTCCTGTGACTTAGATCGCACATGCATTCATGTGTTTATGCGTCAGTATCTAGTGCAATGTGTCTCAATTTTTCAAGACCCAGGACTCCCTTTGATACATGTGTTAAAAAAAAAAAAGCAACCTTCCTATTCCTTCTCAGATTTTGATTTCCTTCCCCTCTGTCCATCCCCTCCTCCCATCTGGTCATCTGTAAGTTTCTCCCATCTGGAGCTCCCATCTGGAGCCTCGACATTGCCCAACACAGAACTCCCCAGTCCTGGGCCAGGGCACTTGGGGCCTCTGGCGGCCAGTAGAGGTGGCAAGAAAATTATCCTCCCAGCTAGGTGGGGAGCAATCCATCCCTCTTATTTCCTGGTGAAGTCCCCTCTTAATCCTACAAGTTCCCTTTCAAACACCCCTTCTTTAGAAGCCCTTTCCTAACCATGGCTCTTGTGGTTGGCAGAATTCCAAGGTGACCCCCAGTGGCCCCTGCTCTCGTGTAATTCATTCCCGGTGCTGAGCAGACCTGTGAGGCTGATGAGATACTGCTCCTGTGATCACGTTACATTGTATAGCAAAGGTGAAGGGATTTTGCAGATGTAATTAAGGTCCCTAATTAGTTGATTTTTGAGTTAATCAAAAGGGAGATTATCCTGGGTGGGCCTGGCCTGATTAGGTAGCCTTTAACAGTGACGAGCAGCAACAGGCATTCTCCTGCGGGCTTTGAAGAAGCAAACGACAGTGCTGTGAGCTGCCTTAGTAGTGCGGAGACAGCTGGGGAGGTGAAGGGGGATCTGGCGAGGGGAACGTGCAACATTTTCAGAAGGGACGAGCCAACTGCTTCAGAGAGGTCAATTAAGACAAGGGCTGAGAAATAGACATTTTATTACCTGGCAAGCAGGTGGTCAGGGTGTATTCTGTGGAATGGCATGGACAAAATCGGATTGCAGGGTCGTGAGCATTGAAAGCAAGATGATAAGTAGATAAAGCAAGCACCAGGTTAAGACTTTGAAGCAACTGCGCTGGGAAAGGAGAAGCAGAGGGCAGTAGTAGAGGGGGCCCTGGGACCACAACATGGTGATCATAATGGGATGTGCTGAGGAATGTAGATGGTACTAGGAAGGACAAAATAGAGCGAGAGAGAGAGGAGAGAGGAAGGCACTTCATGGCATGATGTTCCCAAAGAGGTAATCCTGAACAAAGAGGGAGAAATTTTCCCTGGGCAGGAGTGGGTTGGCTCTTCCACTGTCCTTGGAAGGAAAGCCGTGTTAGGTTTAGGTTTGCATATGATTTTGGAAGGGCGAGTGATTGATTGGGTAGGGGAGAAAGAAGAAGCATTTTAGAGATGACCTTGACTCTCTCTGTGAAATAGGAAGCAAAGTCATCCACTCATAATGAGATGGTGAATGTTTGGTTTGTAGAACTTTAAAATTATAACATACATACAGAAAAGTGGGTAAGTCGTACTTTTACTGACCAGTAACTCATTACAGGGGTGAAATCTACCATGTAACTGTCGCCCATTTGAAGAGCTAGAGTGTTACAGCACCCCAGAAGCCCTTCCTGTGCCCACCCCCCACCCTCCGGAACAACAAACACTTCCCAAAGGAACCACCACCCTGCCTTCTAATACCATACTTTAATTTTGCCTTTTTAAAAATCCTTTATCTGACTGGAATTATATGGTATATATTGTTTTATACCTGTTTTTTTGTACTCACATTGTATTTGCAAGGTTCATCCGTGTTGTTGGGTGTAGAAGTAATTCATTACTGTGCCTTGCTGTATAGTATTCCATTTATGAATAGATCCCAATTTGTCTTTTCTAATGTTGATAGACATTTGGATTGTCTTGGATATCACAAATAGGGCTTTTATGTAAAGACATACTACACATATTTTTAAACTTTATTTATTTGAGAGAACACAAGCAAGGGGAAGGGCAGAGGGAGAAGCAGACTCTCCACTGAGCAGGGAGCCTGATACAGGGCTCAATCCCAGGACCTGAGATCATGACCTGAGCCAAAGGCAGATGCTTAACCGACTGAGCCATCCAGGGCCCCCCATACTACATATTTTTTGGTGTCCATATAATACAGTTGTGTTTAATAGAAATGTAGGAGTGGAATTACTGTACATCAGGTTATATTTATGTTCAACTTTCACAAATACTGCCTGGGAAGGAAAGATCTGGCAGTAATCCTGTAATCAGTTTTCCTTCTTCAGTGAGGATACCTAAGAAAGAAAAAATGACCCAGGTGAACACTCCTGTCAATGTGCTAATGAAAGACTTGTGGGCAAAATACACTGATGTATTCACTAGTGTGAGAGTCCTTATCTATGGAATGCTTTTTAGCTGGATGTACTTGAATAGTTTAGGTTGCTTTTTTTGGTAAATAAACCAGGTGTTTGTGTCCTTAAGGGTTATGATTCAAGAAAATAGTACTGAAGCTATGGAATCATCAGAATATGAAATGTAGATGTTTCACAACTGAGATTAGCTCCCATTTGTTTATGTGATGGTCAAGTGCATTGCTCACAGCCTCCGAGCATGACAAGGGGAGAATGTGGACAGTGGTATTGGTGATCACCAATCTTTCCTTGCTACGCTGGTGTCTCACAGTTACCAGTATCCTTGTAATGGGTAATGGTTTGCAATGGTTTGTCAACATGAGGGAAGCTCTCTGGATCTTCTGAGTCTGATTTGACTGTCTGATTCTTGGGGTGCTATCTCACTACCGAGCAATATTCTCCATGATTGCTCCAATTACGCTTCCAACAGCAGTGTAGGAGAGTTTCTGTTGGTTTCATTCTTGCTAACACATGGCAATGTCGTCTTTTGATTTTAGATGTTCTGGAGTGTGTAAGTCCTTTGACTGTTTTTTTTTTTTTTTCTCGAATTGCCTCGACTCTTCTTTTGTATCCGTCTTTTTTTTTTTTTTTTAAAGATTTTATTTATTTATTTCACAGACAGAGAGAGAGAGATCACAAGCAGGCAGAGAGGCAGGCAGAGATTGAGGGGGAAGCAGGCTCGCTGCTGAGCAGAGAGCCTGATTCGGGGCTCGATCCCAGGACCCTGAGATCATGACCTGAGCTGAAGGCAGAGAGGCCTTAACCCACTGAGCCACCTAGCCATCCCTGTATCCGCCTTAATTATAAAAGCAGCTTGTCAATTTCCACAACAGATCTGCCTAAATTTTGATTGAGATAGCATTAAATTCATACACTAATGTGGAAGAAAGGCCATATCTTCAATATTTAGTCTTATGGGTTGAATTATGTTCCCCTAAATGTATGTTGAAGTCCTAACCCCAATACCTATGAATATGACCTCATTTGGAAATGAATCTTTGCGGATGTCATCAACTTAAAGTAGTGAGGTCAGACTTGATCAGGGTGGGCCCTAAATTCAATGACTGGAATCCTTATAATGATGTCGTAGTTGATTTTTAGGCTTCTTTCTTTCCAGATATATATTTACTAAAGACTATAAATTCCCTTCTAAGTACAGATTTAGCCATATTGCATATTTTTTGATATATTTACATCTTTATTTCCATTTGTTGATTTGCCATTTCTACTTTGGCCCACATAATTTTGAAATATTTTACTTGAAAAATATGGATAATTTCTTGTTTTAGTTCATAGTTGAGTACTAGTTGAATTTCATTGTGATCAGAGAACATAGTCTAAGTGGATTTTTTATTTTTAAGTGGTTTTGATCCTTTGGAATTTATTGATACTTTGTGGCCCAACATGTGGTTTAATTTGGTAAATGTTCTATATACATTTGGAAAGCATGTCTTTGCAGCTCCTAGGGTCAGTGTTTTATATAAGTAGATCAACTTGTGTTTTTCAAGTATTTTTCTATCTTTAACTGATTTTTTTTTTTTTTGGTCTGCTTATTCTATCAACTGTTGAGAAAGATATGTTGAACTTTCAGTATCATTGTGAGTTTGCCTGTTTCTCCTTTTAGTTCTGTCAATGTTTCCTTTATTTCTAGGTTATATTGTTATGTGCGTACATATTTAAAATTGTCGTAACTTCCTGCTAAAATAGAACTTTTATCATTATGAAATATCACTCCTCTTCTAGAATAATGCTTCTTGCCAAAAAGTTTACTTTGTGTGATATTAGTGTACACACACAAGCTGTTTTGGTTAGTGATCGCATAGTACATCTTTTCTCAATTTTTACATTTAGGCCCTTTATATTTAAGGCGTGTCCTTTATAAAGAATATGGAATTAAGTTTAACTTTTGTTTTTCAAACCTACCAATGTCTGTCTCTTAATCGGACTGTGTAGTCAGGCTAAATTTATTGTAATTACTTAAATATTTATCTTTAAATCTGTTACAGAATTGTTTTACATTTTTCCAACTCATTCTAATTCCTTTCCTTCTTTCAATCTCTCTTCCTCTTTTGTAGACCTGCTGGTGCTAAGTTTTCTCAGTTTTTGTTTGAAAATGGGATTATGGAATTTTTACCTTTAAAGGTATTTTTATTGTGTATAAAATTTTAAAGTATTTTGAGGCTATTATTCCATCATCTTTTGGCTTTCATTATTTCCTTTGAGAAGTTTTTGCAAGGCTTTTTGTTTGTATTTTGAAAGTAATCTTTAATTTTTTTTTATATTGGCTGCTTTAAAAATATTTTTTTAAACCTCTGGTTTTTAGGAGTTTTAGTTCAGTAAGTAAACCAGGTATATCATACTCTGATATACTCAAATATGATTTTTTAAAGAGATTTTATTTATTCATTCACTTCTTTATTTAGAGAGAGAAAGCAGGGGGAGAAGCAAAGGGAGAGGGAGAGGGAACATCTTCAACAGACTCCCCACTGGCCATAGAGCCTGACATGGGGCTCAATCTTACAACCCGGAGACCACAACCTGAGCTGAAATCAAGTCAGATGTTCAACTGACTGAGCCACCCCGGCACCCCCAGATAAGATTTTCTTGGTATTTATCCTACTTGGAGTTTGTAGTACCTTTTTGATCTGGGAATTGATATCTTTCATTATTTTTGGAAAATTTGTAGCAGTATTACATTACTCTAATTATTCCTTTATTCCCATGGTCTCTCTCTTTTTTTTCCCCCCTAGGAACCCAATTACATGTGCAACATATTTTTTATTGTACTCCTTTGGTCTCTTAAACTTTTTAGATTTTCTTTTTTTTCCTCTCTCTGGTTCATTCTGATTATTACCTTTTTACAAAAGCCTATTTTTTTAGGGCAGTTTTAGGTTCACAGCAAAATTGAGCACAGAGATTTCCCATATATCCCTTAGCCCCTGTGAATTCATGGCCTCCCCCATTATCAATATCTCACATTAGAGTGGTACATTTGTTGCAGTTGATGTACTTCCAATGATATCATTTGAAATATATATAGTTCACCTTGGGGTTCACTCTTGATGTTATGTGGGTTTGGGCAAACGTTGACGTATATTCATCCTTATACTATCATGAGAAGTATTTTCACTGACCTAAAAATCCTCTGTGTTCCACCTATTATTTATCCTTTACTCCCATCCCATTTCCTAGCCACCACTAATCTTTTTGCTGTCTCCATAGTTTTGTCTCTTCCATAATGTCATGCAGTTTGTATAATATATATGTAGCCTTTTTAGATTCTTCTTTCACTAAGTAATACGTATTTAAGTTACCTGCATGTTTTTTCGTGGCTTGATAGCTAACTTCTTTGTAGCACTGAATATTCAATTGTTTAGATGTGCCAAATTTTACCTGTTCACCTACTGGAGAACATTTTGTTGCTTCCAAGTTTTGGCAATTATGAATAAACCTGATGTAAACATATATGAGCAGGTTTTTATTTGTATATAAGTTTTTAATTCCTTTGAATAAATACCCAGGAGCACAACTGCTGGATTGTATGCTAAGAGTATGTTTGGTTTTGTAAGACACCACCAAATGGTCTTCCAAAGTGGCTGTACCATTTTGCATTCCCACCAGCATTCCCATCTGTTGTTCCACATCCTTGCCCGCATTTGATGTTATCAGTGATTAAGATTTTGGCCATTCTGTTAAGTGTGTAGTCCTACCTCATCGTTTTAATTTGTATTTCCCTGGTGATATAAACAAATAAATGTTATTTGTGAGGTGCTGATAAGCTCTTTTGCCCATTTTTTAATTGAGTTGTTTTCTTACTGTTGAGTTTTAAAAACTCTTTGTGTATTTTGGATAAGAGTTCTTTATCAGATGTTGTCTTTTGTAAATGTTTTCTCCCAGTCTGTGGCTTCTCATTTTCTTGCCAGTGTCTTTCATGGAGCACAAATTTTTGTTTTTGTTCTTTTTAAAATTTTAATGACGTTCAGCACATTAATTACTTCTTTAATGGATCACACCTTTGGTTTTCTCCTATGTTAGTTTCTAGGAGTCTATAGTTTTGAATTTAACATTTAGGTACATGATCCATTTTCAGTAAATTTTTGTGAAGGGTATAAAGTCTACATATAGATTCATTTATTTGTATGTGGACGTCTAGTTGTTCCAGCACCATTTGTCGAAAAGACTTTCTTTTCCCCATTGTATTGCCTTTGCTACTTTCTAAAAAGATCAGTTGATTATATTTTTGTGGGTCTATTTCTGGACTCTCTATTCTGTTCCATTGATCAATTTTAAAAATTCTTTTCTTACTACCACACTTTCTTGACTACTGTAGCTTTATAGTAAATTTTGACATTGGGTAACATCAGTCCTTCAATTTTGTTCTTCAATATTGGGTAACATCAGTTCTTCAGTTTTGTTCCTTTTCAGTATTGACTCTTCTGGGTCTTTTATCCTCTCCAAATAAACTTTAAAATCAGTTTGTCTAATCCACAAAATAACTTGCTGAAATTTTGTTTGGGATTGTGTTGAATCTGTGGACAAAGTTGGGAAGAACTGAGGATACTGAGTCTTCCTATCTACTGGGTATTTTATTTTGAATTCTTTTTTTGTCATTAATTCTACAGTAAGTTGATTAATACTGTGTTTTTCAGTTTCCGAATTTCTATTTGACTTTAAAAATTTTTTTCTTATCATGGAGGGCATTGTGAGAAGGAAGAGGAAGGGAAGGGTGAATGGGGGGAAATCGGAGGGGGTGATGAACCAGGAGAGACTGTGGACTCTGAGCAACAAACTGAGGGTTTTGGAGGGGAGGGGGTGAGGGGGGTGGACGAGCCTGGTGGTGGGTATTGAGAAGGGCACATATTGCATGGAGCACTGGGTGTGGTGCATGAACAATCAATCTTGTAACACTGAAAAATTAAAATAAATGTATTTGGGGAGAAAAAAACTAAAAAAAATTTTTTTTCTTGAAGATTTTATTAACTCATCTGACAGAAAGAGAGAGAGATCACAAGTAAGCAGAGAGGCAGGTAGGGAGAGAGGGGGAAGCAGGGTCCCTGCCAAGCAGAGAGCCCGATGTGGGGCTCAATCCCAGGACCCTGAGATCATGACCTGAGCCGAAAGCAGAGACTTTAACTGACTGAGCCACCCAGGCATCCCCGATGCCTGATAAATTTTGATTGAATGTTTTACATAGTATATGAGAAATTATAATAAGTTGAGGCTGTGTTTTCTTTCTCTTTCTCTAGTGTTGTTCTCTTTCTCTTTCTCCAATGATGATTTTCTTTTGCTTCAAAGGCAGTTAGGCCAGGGACTGATTATCTCATTTCAGTCAGATATTCAGATATTTTTAAGCTAAGCATCAGTCTTTGTGAGGACAGGCTTCTACTGACTCAGAAGAGTGAGGGATCTCCGTTTGAAGTAAAGTTTCCCTCAAGACCAAATGGCCTGAATACACTCATTTCTGAATCATTCACTTTTCACTTAAAGACTACTATTCACAAAATGACTTAGGTCTGGTTGACCTTAACCAATTAACTGTGGCAAAGGTAAGGGGACCACACCGATTAGGTTAAAACAGTTGGGTTCCATCCCTGGAAGTGGGCTGAATACACTTCTCCAACTGTTGCGTGGTAGGTGGAAAGGATTCAGGGAGAGAACTACAGTCTATTACGCATGATGGCTACAAAGAACATTAAACCAAGACTTGGGAAATCTGAGTTCTAGGATTGACTTTACCACTGATGTTAATATATAGACTCGGATGAGGCATATTCTGTCTTTAAACTTGAAAGTTTCAGGAAAATAAGGAAGTTGGATTATGTTCCATACAGATGTGCCTCTATTTTTATTGTGGACCAAATGGGACCTCATTTCACTTCAGCAGAGTAGCCTTGGTGTTATTTGA
>JAPYYJ010004196.1:0-10694 GCA_028533885.1 Nasua narica
AAAAAAAGAACATCCAGGTTAGATTTTGGTGAAGAGAGCATAACATAAGTAAAAACCAATGGTAAGAATTCCAAGACAGGATACCCTACAAGAGAAGAAAGTGTTCTAATAGTCCGGAATCAACAGTAAGTCACAAGAATCAAAACTAATTGCTATCATTTTTTTTTATTCCTAAGATCCTAAGATGTTTGATTCTTACTTCAATTATGATCTAGTAAACCATGTGATTATCTTTCCTGCTCTGTCAATTGAGTAGCAGAAATCCCTATAGGTCTACAATCAATCACTCCACTGGGAACATAGTGGTTCTAAGAAATGCTTGTGAATATATCACAAGGATTCATGTCTGTGTGTATGTCTCAGTATATCACAAGGATTCATGTCTGTGTGCACTAGTGAGTATGCTGACACTACTTCTGGTCTCTCAAATGATGGAATATATATATATATATTGAATTGAATTGGAAAGGGTTGCGAGGAATATCATGCCCTCTGATAATCTCCTGAGGAAGTAAAATGAATGAATAAAAGTTCAGAACTGAGGGATAATAGTTCATTATAATCTTCTGAGAAAGAAGAGAAATAAAGTTTCCGTCACTTCTCATCCTTACACTCAGAGTTTGAGTTTTTTTCTCTGTAGGTCTGAGAATCTTTGGTCCCCAGCATACATATGCTGTAGCTCAGCAGGGAAGTTCTGAGGCACTGTCTCCTAGGGATAGAAATAATAGAGGGGCTCCTGGGTGGCTCAGTGGGTTAAAGTCTCTGCCTTCGGTTCAGGTCATGGTCTCAGGGTCCTGGGATCGAGCCCCCGCATCGGGCTCTCTGCTCAGCAGGGAGTCTGCTCCCCCCACCCCCGCCTCCCTCTCTGCCTACTTGTGATCTTTCTCTGTCAAATAAATAAATAAACTCTTTTTTAAAAAATTAAAAAAGAAATAATAGAAATGACAGGCATCCTGGAGAGTCCTCATAGTCTCTCCGTCCAGCTGGCCTGTGGCCCTTTTGGGTGGTCCTCAGCCAGGCTGTAGCAAGCAGCTTTGTATCCAGACCCTTAACGTGAGAGGAAGGAGGGCACATTGACCATCCGGACTAAATTTCTTACTATCATTAGGATTTTACAAAGTTTTCAGAGACAGAGTATCTTTTAAATAGGGACAGTTATCAAAATAGGAAACCTGAGACAAGAATTGAAAATGATCACCAATCTAAAATGTCTCAATAAATACCTTAACTGCTTTTCAAGAATGTAACTACACACACCCAGCGTATCAGGATGAAAACCTTGCAGAGGCACAGAACTTACCACCACAGTTCTGACCTTTCGGAAAATGAAAACTGAGTTAATTCCACAGACAAAACTATGGAGCACTCTAGCTGTAAATAAACAATTTAGGGAATGAGCTATTTCTGTTCCAGCTAATGAAGAATGACATTTAAAGAAATACTATTCATTTGTTTAGATGCAGAGAACAGATTGGCAGTTGCCGGAGTAGAAGGGAGCTGGGGGCTGGTGGGAGAAATGGTCTTTGGTAATCAGGAGTTTCGAACTTCTACTTATAAAATAAATAAGTCCCAGGGATGTAATGTACAGCATGGGGACTATAATATTGTATTGCAAATTTGAAAAGTGCTAAGAAAGTCAGTCTTAAAAGTTCTTATCACGACGAGAAAAAGTTGTAACTCTGTATGGTGACAGATGGTAAACAGACTTAATGGGGTGATCGGTTTGCAGTATAGACCAGTGTGGAAGTATGATGTTGGAAACCCGAAACTAATATAATGCTGTATCTTGATTATACTTGAATTAAAAAAAAAAAAGTATGCAAATACAGAATCAATGCTCATTTCAAAAATGCGCCTTAGATTTGAGGCTTGCTGTGACCAGGTATTGAAAAACTTCCGTTCATTAGAAACAGTGGAACTTGTTTTTCAATTTCCAACTGCTAGTCAATTCTTATGGTCTCAGGTTGGTTTTTTTCAACTTCTAATTGTTATTTATGAAGTTGTCAGAGGTGCTAAGAAGCACACATTAATAAAACTCCTGCCTAAAATGAAATACTCTGTAGACTTATGGTTGAGTAGCAGCACACACATTCAACGGGACTCAGTTAAAAAAAATATACTTAAATTACTTCCCTCAGTTAGGGATAACCGAGCACCTAGAGCTTAGGGAGGATTACAAAATTTATACTTCTACACCAAGGTTCTGATGTAGGATCCCAATTTTTGCAAAGGAGTGGCACATTGTGGAAAAGGGTCATGCACACACTTCACTACAACGTTTTCAAGGGTTCGGGTGTCTTCTTGTGCTGCTATACTGGTGGTTCACCTCTGCTTCATTTCCCCTACTGCATGTCTTCATTCCAACCACAGTGTGAGTGTGTGTTTGTGTCTTTGGGGTTTGTATAGGTGTAAGAACATATATGGTTGTGAGTCTCATGAATGAGAGTGGTAGTCAATAAATTGTCTGTTTTGTGGAAAAGCCATCCTTGGGTGAGGCGACTAGCTGTGAGCAGTTTCTACAATCCTGCTTTAATGACCTATGATCTTGGGTTGGTGGAAGGAACAGCGTGGAGCTGTAGCGGCCACTGTGGTACGCAGTATTAGCACACGGCTGCACCACTAGCAGATTTGCTCTAGCCCTGCTGTGCATTCTGAATGGATTGTCCAAGCAGTAGTTGGAACCCTAACTAGGTTCTCTGGTTTCTGTGTCTCTTTATATTTGATCCCCTCTCACTAACAATTAGCCTGTGTGAAGCTTTCTTTCCATAATTTTGATGACATTTTCTTTTTCTTTTCCTTCTTCTTCTCCTCCTCCTCCTCTTCCTCTTCCTCCTCCTCCTCCTCTTTCTTCTTCTTTTTCTTCTCCTTCTTCTTCTTCTTCTTCTCTCTTCTTCTTCCTCTCCTCCTCCTCCCTCTCCTTCTTTTTCTCCTCCTTCTTCTCCTTCTCTTCCTCCTTCTTCTCCTTCTCCTTCTTCATCAGTGAGGGAGAAGCAGTGCACTAGTGGTGGGCGAGGGGTCCAGAAGGAGAGGGAAAGAGAGAATCTTAAGCAGACTCTATGCTCAGCACAGTGGATCCTGACCCAAGGCTCGATCCCACCACCCTGAGATCATGACCTGAGCCAAAACCAAGGGTCCAAGTCTTAACTGACTGAGCCACCAGGACATCTCCATAATTCTGACCTCTAACAAATCATGCTATTCTTTACCAAATACTCTGTCAAGGCTGAAAAACAGATGAAGAACTAACTTTTTGATTTTTTTTTAGAGCTGCTCATTCATTTGGATTATATGGATCTGACCTTGGGCTACCAGCCCTCTGGAAAGGATGTTAAAATTCATTGATGAAGAATTTTAAGAGATTTTTAGATAAGGATAATGCATTCTTGACTGGTCCGAGGGTGCTAAATCAGTTGAGGAATGCTTAATTAGAATAGGAACTAGGAGGGAGGTGACAGAGAAATGAGACATAAATAGAAATAATGGGAAGGAGACCAGAAGGTGTCAGAGAAAAGAATACTTGGCCAAATTATGTCAAAGATTTGGCCAAAGGACAAGAGGAACAGACCCTAGTGATCAGTCATGTGTTTTGTAGAAACATAAATGCGAGTAGTGTTCAAGTAAGAGCCAATGTCTTAAAGCAAGGAAAAGAAATTACCTAAGCTATTTGTGTGAAATTAAAGTGTGTTATTTGTATCCAAAGGGAAAAAAACCAAGGTAAAACAGTCTCACTAATTATACTAAAGCACAGCCCAAATTCCCTATGAATATTTTTCATGTTACATACAGAGATAACGTGAGATTGCAGATGACATTGGGAGTTATGAGTGTATTCAGTTTTGTCCATAGGTGATCTAGATTGATTTCAACACCCATGATTTTCCTAATTAAAAGGCTTTTATACCCAGCAACACTTTAAACTGTCTTTGGTACAATTTGGAAACTTTAAAACCAGATGGTACTTTTGTGAACACTTTAGCAGATGAATTTGATGTTGTCATCGGATTTAAAAAGAGCAAGTGGACTGAGGGCTCCGAAGGACAATCACAAAATTTACAAGTGTCTGTATCTGTCTGTGCTTAAATCAGAGCTGCCGGCTACCCCAGCCTATGAAAGTGGCTGAGAGTCATTATCACCATGAGGCTGAAAGTGACCCTGAAAGAGAATCTCTCATACTCCCATCAAGTTTTTTTTTCCCCCAGTTGGACAAAATGTCTTTTTCTGAATTTATATTTTAAACATCGAGGAAATACGAAATAAAATGCAGTGGAATAAATAGAATATCCTATTCCCATGAAAAATTGTTCTACACAGGCCATTACCCTTGAGATCATTACACTACTGCAGAAAGTGTGAACATCCCATTTCACAAACTGTCTTTTCTATATATTCTAGCATGTGGTCAGTATCACTTAATCAAAAGAACACATGCAATAGATTAGGTTGAACAGTACAAAATGGCCAATAGTCCACTGTATCTGACCTACATAAATGGCATTTCATATGATTTAATATAACACATGTGTGGATTAAAGGATTAATGTAGTGAACACCTATTCACCAGCACTTACTTAAGAAATGGAATATTACAAAATATTACAAAAAACTTTGAAGTACCCACATCTCTCTTCCTCATCACCTTCCTTCTGCCACACAGTTCCATATTCATTACTATGGCTTTATGCACAGTTTAATCATATGCTGTATTTTTAAAATTTTTGAAAGAAAATAAGTAGGGATCTACTATATAAGGAATTCTCTAACTGCTTTTGCGACTCACTCTTAAATACATCTGTCCGGTGAGCAGAATTGGAGGTCGTTCATTTCCATTTGTTACCCTCTGTATGGGCCTGTGTATTTTTAATTTTCAGAAGTATTTTTGTAAGCATTAATTGTGGATTTTTACCTCAACTGGCATAACCTGTAGAATGTAAGTTCTTTAAAAATTGTGGGGCTTATTGTTGGGACCTAGAAAAGGACAAATTTTAAAATTGCTCTTGTGAAAAAAAGATGACATATTCTTCAGTTATTGGATGTAATAATAGATATGTATATGTGTATTAATGCATGTATCTCTCTCTATATATAATACATATATATACTGATCTTAAGGTGATTGTGGTATTCGAATCATCTGTACATTCGAACTTTTTTCTTTTGCCTAAGAGTGGAGTGTTAGTCTTCTTGTATATAGATTCATCAATATATTTATGTAGTTCTGTCTTAACTCTTTTACAATTTGAAGTTCTATTAGTAAGTACAACCATTTTTAGATTTGCCACATTTTCCTGATAATTTGCATGCTGTTAAAATAATGTGAAATGACACCCCACCTTATTTCTAGTAATGCATTTTAACTACATAGTCCATTCTTTTATAGACCCATTTTCTCACAACAGTAGTTGCCTGCTACTTATTTTTCTTTTATTTGGAATCTTGTGTCTTATTTTTTGTTAGATTTTCATGTCTACCTTATATAGCTAATTTCTTTTTTTGTAATTCAAGTATATAATCAGGGTTTTTAAATATAGAATTAGTATCTCTGTGTTGATCAAGATTGCCAACATATATGAATTTATTTATGCCACTTTATTTCCTATGTTATCTGTCCTCTTCTAGCTGTTTTTCTTTTTCATTTTTTATTAAATTTTCCTATCCTTTTTTTTTTCCTCCACTAGTTTGAGAGTTATACACTCTTTCTTCTACTCTTAGTGGATATAATGAAAAAATTGTAACCTGCATATTAAATGTTATAATGACAAAATTAAATCAGTACTTCACTGCTGCATTGAACAATGACAGTAGCATAGCATTTTTTAACATATGTCTCTTTCTTTTATTTTCTTGGCTCCTTACTGAAAACACTTTAAAAATAAAAGACCTAATAAAATGTATTTAAAAATATGCTTTGGTCATAATGTGGCTGTTCCCTTACAAGTAGACATTTTGTTCATTGATTCCTTCAGTTGTTCAGTTGTCAAACATTCATTTCTAAACATTGTCTTAGAACCAAGTGATCCAACAGTGAAAAAGGAACCTGCCCTCATGGACCTTATAATGTAGTGCAAGACATACACAATACCCAGAAAAGAGATTCTGAAATTATCAGTATTCTGAGTTTATGGTAGGATAAGATTGTGGATATTTCCTTAAGGGACTCTCTCCTTTCTGTTGCCTATGGTCTTCCTGATTTACCATGTAATTTTTTGTTTTTGTTTTTTCAAGATTTATCCTATATTTATGCATGATATTTTTATTCAAAATCTGAAGAAATCATAGCAAGAATAAACACCTTAGAAGATAATATAGTTTAACAGACTGTTTTATAGGATCTTCCTTATCTCAAAATCTGCAAAGAAGAATAAGTTTTGGTGCTTGCACATCCTAAAGACTGCTCAAACATCTCTGAAAGTGAAGAAACCATCTATTCGAAATCGTCCGCTGGTGGGGAGAGACTGACTTTGCTGCTGAGAGCCTCTCCCCTACTCCAGCCCTTGTGGGAAGGAGGCTAGCAGCCATCTTGGAGGATGTGTGATGAGAAACATTTGTGTGACCAGTCAGCAGAGCCCCGAGTTTCTCTAAACCTTTTTTCTACAGTTTGGGGCAGGAGGTCCCCTTCTGCTTCAAAGCAAGTGAAGGAAGCTTCCCAGGAACTACTTGAACACACAAAAAATGATTTCCCCTGGAGGATCAGGCACAAGGACTAGTGTCTGTACTCATCTCAAGGGAGCACCTGCTGTAAGCTGACTGCAGCTGTTCTTGAGGAAAAACAGAGATGCCCTGTGAGCAGCCTGAACTCCCAGCCTAGGCAGCTCTGAGGCATTAAGTTCCCTTGTGGTTTTGGTGCTGATGCAGAAGGCAGCCAGATGAGTTTTCCTGTAACGACCTTACAGGGAGGTTTGCCCGCCACAGGATGCAGGGAAGATCAGAGCCAGGATCTGGAAGCCCCCCACAAACCCCTTGTCTTCTCCAGGTTCCTGTCTCAAGTCAAAACAAGGTCTGGGAGGATCTACTTTTTGAAGGGGATGAATAATGGACGATTCCTCTCTAGACTGAATAGGATCTTTAATGCCTTGAATTAAGAGGATTATAAGGTTGAAGGTGGCTGTAAAAGTTCTGGAATCTGTTGAGATATTTCAAGGATGGGAAAGAATTCTGGTATACAGGGGCTGAAAGTCAATGTGGAAATACATATATTTATACTTTCTTATGCCTCATTAAGTCCATTTGGATTTAATTGTTTCAGTAATATTTTAATATCTCTCATTAGTTCATAAATGGTCAAATGGTTTTAATCCTGACAAAATTTGCCCCAAACTTTGCTTTTTATTGCAAATGTATTTACTGATGGGTGTCAAAAGTGAAGCTAGTCAAATTTGTCTGTGAATCAGGCAATAATTTAGGCAAAGTGAAATTGAAGTATATTCAGCAAGAAATATGTACCTTGAATTGTTTTATTTTCCCCCAAATATATCTCTCCTTCATAGCCCTATGCTTAGGAATTAAATACAAAGGTGGGTAAAGTTTTAAAAACTTCTAAAACGAACTAAAATTATTTTGCTTAATCCAGGCTTATACTAGTTAATGAAATGATCATACAGAGGACCTTAATAACAGTAATACTAGTTAAAGCATTAGTAGTTTAAATGATTTATTTGCACAGATTAAGGTGACAGGGTAAAAATAAATAAATAAGTGTGAAAAATCTCCATCTTTCACAGCTTTCACATGTTGGCTCTGTTGTATGCCATAATTAAGTCAAGAGTCTGCTGGTCGGGTTCCAGGCATGAAGACTATTTCCTCACCGCCACCAGTATCTTCACCAGTCTGCTCTTTTCCCAAAAGCTTCTGTGCACAGCCTTTTCTAAGGTAATAGAATGGGGAGATGGACTGGATAGTAGGAGTCTAGCCAGTTATGTAGACAGTGTGTAGAGCAACAGGAAGGTGCCTAAAATATTACCGCTCAGCTGTCAAAAATCCCTAATACTTGGACCTTAATTTGAGCAACATGACTACATGACTTACATAGCTTTACATGGGTAGAAGCTGCCTGGATCCTTTTAAAAATTTTTAGGAAAGTTTCCCAAGAATTTTATGCTCTCAGTGTCTAGTTTGCTTTTAAGCCAGCGATCTTACCACTGCCCCAAGAAAGTTTTTGATTATTAGTAATCATATTGAATGGGAGCATACGCCTAATGATAATGGTATTTGGAAGGTTTATACAGATACACACATGTAGAAATTGCAAATCGGAAATTTGACCCGTGCAGAGAAGGCATTTAAGTGAGTGAAAGCAAACACTTATTTTGTTTCAGACATGGTTCTAAGCATTTTTTATCAACCACTTGAACCCTATCAATGACCCTACAGTGTTGCTCCTATTTTCAATTGTGTAGACAATTAAATGGAGGGAACAATAAATAAGGGGTAGTTGGTAGGTGACAGAGCAGGGATTTGAACAGTTGGGACTCTGAGCATGCACTCTTAAGCCTTATAGTAAACTGATTTCACAAGGGGATGGGGCTGAGAAGTTGGATGTGTCCTGGTGGCCATTTGGTTGCAGTTTTGACTGTGATGACAGCGGTATTAAACACACACACACACACACACACACACACACACAGTTCCATTCTGCATGAGGGAAAGGCTTGTTACATTTCATGTGGAAAAGGAAATAATTACCTTAACTACCTTATGAACTAGGGAATATTTTATACTTTTTTTTTTAGGCAAGGAAATTAATACCAAGAGAGGTTATATAACTTGTCTGAAGTCACAAAACTAATGTATTACAAAGCCAGGATCTCCCCTTAAGAGGTCTGAATCTAATGCCAATCCTCTCATCTTTACTTCTCAAGATTTATTAATTCTTGAAAAAAATAGCAATATATAATTCTAAGAATTAGATTTTTAAAGTTGTGTCCTTAGTTGATATTTTTCCGATTGGCTAAATGTATTTAAATTCAATATTTTTGAACATGTCTTTCTCTTGGTGTTTCTTTTGTATTTTTAGTTACTTGTTTTTTATTGATTTTACTTTCATTTTTTTACTTTCTTATAACTCTGAAGTAATTAGAAAATTCAGTTATACATCACTGGGATTAGTGTGTCTATCTTTTTTTCAGGCATAATAAGTGCTTATCTAAGATAAGCATACATATTCAATATAACATGATTGCTCTTTGCCACCTAAAAGTCTGTAGTGGGCAAAGGATGTGCTGTCTGAAGACTATTGTGTAACTAGGAATGGTGTTATTGGTGTTAACCCAACTGGTTATCCATAGACCCTCATCATTTGTGAAGCTAAAATTAGCCTGATAAAAATGTCACACCTTAGGAGCCATGTTAAGCCTAAACATTTCACACAAATAGCCACAAAGGCCCCAAAGTAGCAGATTGTTTTTTGAGTCAACGGTGCCTGAAGAGTCAGTTTGTTTGTTTTCATGGGACTCTTCGTGTGCGTGTGGAAAGAAATCAAGTGTAGTGAACTAGAATGGGGTATGGAAAACTGAACATTTCAACATTAAGAGAACCATAGCATATATTATTAAAAATACATAATCTAGAGCAAGAGTTGGCAAACTTTTTGTGCAAATAATCGGATGGTAAATATTTTAGGTTTTGTGTGCCATGGGGAAGATATAAGCACCTCTTCTGTAGGTGTAGCAAAAAGGGAAGTAATTTTTCACAAGCATTTAATTGAAATCAAAATATAATAATATATTACAGGTTTTGTGTTAGTTTTCCATTGATGCCTTAATGTGTTACCATAAATGTCTTAAAACACCTCTTTATTTCCTCACCATCCTAGGGATAAGAAGTGCAGGCATAGTGTGGCTGAGGTGTTTCTATACTGTGGATTTTACAAGGCCAACATCAAGACATCAAGGTGTTAGCAAGGCTATATCCCTCCTTGGAAACCCCAGTGGAGAATTTGCTTCCAGGTCATTCAAGCAGTTGAGAGACTTTAGTTCCCTGTGATCATAGGACTAAGGTCCCCCATTGCCTTGCCAGATGGGGCAAGAGGTCCTTTCCAGCTTCTAGAGACCTTAGTGGCATTCTTTGGCTCATGGACCCCTTCCTCCACCTTTAGATCCACAATGGAGAGTTGAGTCCTTCTCATATTTAGAAATCTCATAGACCTTCTCTTCTGCCTCCTCTCTCCCATTTGCTTTCCAACACATCCTTTTGACAGGCCCTTTTGCTCTTAAGGGTTTATGTGATGACATTGGATTCATCAGAATAACCCAAGATAATCTTCAATTCACTTCACTTCAATTCAGCTGATTAGTATCCTTAATTCCACTGCATAGGCTTGTACAACAGTATCTAGATTAGTATTTGATTGAATAACTAGGAATGAGATTTTAGTGAGGGGCACCTTTAGAGTTCTATCACAGTTCTATTGATGAAAATAGTGGAATTGTTTTGCATGTGGGATAATATTTTATTTAATTACGCTTCAAAGTTTGTGTTCCTTATGACCAAATCAATTGCAAACATTCATCTCTAAAAGTCTTGCTTACAAGACTTACAGAACTTAATAAAACAGGAGACAGGCTGATTTGGCTCATGGGCAATAGTTTATAGACCCATGATCTCAAATATTATGTAGCCATTAGAAGTCCTGTGAATGACTGTTAAATTAAATGCTAAATGTCTAAAGCATATAGATAAACTAAAATAAATGATAAAGT
>JAPYYJ010004197.1:0-10694 GCA_028533885.1 Nasua narica
AACCTGGTGGTGGGTATTGAGAAGGGCACGTATTGCATGGAGCACTGGGTGTGGTGCATGAACAATCAATCTTGTAACACTGAAAAATTAAAATAAACATATTTGGGGAGAAAAAAAAAAGAGAATGAAAAAACCGCATGGACCAGGAGGAAATATTTTCAAACCACATACATGATAAAGAACTTGTATCCGGGATATAAAAAGAACTTTTGAAACTCAGCAATAAGAAAAAGAACCCCATTTTAAAAATGGGAAAAGGATTTAGATAGACACTTCACCTTAGAAGATACAAAGATGACAAACACACACAGGAAAAGATGCTCAGCATCATTAGTCATTTGGGAACTATAAATTAAAACTGCAATAAGATCACTATGCACTATCGGAATTGTTCAAATTTAAAACCAAGTTATACATCCATTTTGGAAAAACACATTGGCAATTTTTCACTAAGGATTAGCATAAAACTCAGCAACTCCACTTGTAGGTATTTATAAAAGCTACACAAAAACATGTTTACAGCAAAACCTGCATATGAATGCTTACAGTGGCTGGATTCATAATTGCAAAACAAAAAACAAAAAACAAAAAACACTGGGAACAACCCAGATGTCCTTTAACTGATGAGTGGATAAACAAACCGCGATCCACCCATACAATGGAATACTACCCACTAATAAAAAGGCATGAGCCACAGATCATGCTACAATGTAGATGCCTCTCAAATACAAAGTGAAAGAGACCAAACTGAAAAAGCTCCATATTGTATGATTCTGTTTATATAACATTCTGGAAAAGGCACAATATAGGAACAAAAATCAGATGAGTGACTTTTCAGAGGCTGAGCCTGAAGAAAGGTTTTGACTATAAAAAGGATGAAGGAATTCTTTAGCATGATGGAACTTTCTATATCATGGTGATGATGATGGTCACATGATTGCATGACTTGTTAGAACTGTACACATAAAGAGTAAATTTTGATGTACATAAATATGGAAATTAGATCTCAATAATAAACCGCCACCAACAATAAACCAACAATGACAACAAAAGTTGTGCTAATTTATGTCCCAAGTAGCAGTGTAGGTCAAAGCCAGTCTCTGTACCTGTTCCAGTAATGAATAAATTTATCTTTAAAAAAATATACTAACTTCATAGAAATATTATCTTATTATTGCTTTTATTTTCATGTTCTTGATTATGAAAGAATCCACATATTATCTTTTTGTGATATTTTGTGGGTTTCTTGTTCACATCTGTTGTCTACTTTTCTATGGGCTTTATCCTATTGATTTTTTTTTAAAGATTTTATTTATTTATTTGACAGAGAGATCACAAGTAGGCAGAGAGGCAGGCAGAGAGTGAAGGGGAAGCAGGCTCCCTGCTGAGCAGAGAGCCTGATGTGGGGCTCGATCCCAGGACCCTGAGATTATGACCTGAGCTGAAGGCAGAGGTTTTAACTCACTGAGCTACCCAGGCGCCCCTATCTATTGATTATTGACTAATGGGAGGTATATCTATATTCTGGATACTAATATTCTGTCAATTATAGATATTGAACATATTTTCTGCCAGTCTTTCACTTGTATTTTAACTCTGTTTCATAAATTCTTATCAAATATCAATAAGTTTTCAATTTATTCTTTTCCATTTTCCTAGCAATTATTTATAATCAATAACAAGTTTTTTTCTTATCTCTTATATCTGTTGTTTTATTCAATAGCCAGCACATACAGTATCATAATACTGATGACAGCATTCTCTCTCTTTTTTTAAAAAAAGATTTATTTATTTATTTGAGAAAGGGAGAGAGCATGTGTGAGCACACGCGCATGACAGTGGGGGAAGGGGGATGGGCAGAGCGAGAGAGAATCCTCTTCTCCCCACTGAGTGTGGAGCCTAGTGTGGGGCCCAACCCCGACTTGATCCCAGGACCCTGAGATCATAACCTGAGCTGAAATCAAGATTGGGACGCTTAACTGACTGAACCACTCAGGCACACTGGCAATGAGCATTCTTGTTTAATTTTCTTACTTTAGTGTTTTGTTTTGTTTTTTCTATTTTAATTTGCTGATAATGTAAGACAGCCTGATGTTTCTCAGATAAACCTTATTTGGTCAAAACAGATTATTCTTTTAATATGCTCTTGAATTCATTCACTGGTATTTTGTTTGAGATTTAAAAATCTATATCTTAATTCAAATGATGTGTAGTTTGTTTTTTTGTACTTTTGGAAATGCAATTTCCAGAATTAGGCTAATTTTATCAAGTGAACTGAGAAAATGTTCGATTTCTTCTTAAGTTCTGATAGAACGTGAAGAGATTGTACCGGAACAAGTTAAATAGAATTATTCACTACCTAAGTGGGGAAAAACCCTATCAGAGCATTGTTCAGCCCTCAGTCCTCTTTCACTTTTTTTTTAAATTAGTCTCTCTCTTTTAGTAAAAAGTTTTTGTTCCTAATGACAGTAATATATTTAGTTGCTTACCTATAACACACATAAGATTGATTCAAAGTGTAACACCAATACTATCAAACTATAACGAACCTATGAGTAAAATTTAAACTTTTTTGGCAATACTTTTGTGGAAAGAAAACATAGCCATGTTCAAAAATAACTGGAAATTATTATTTGTTTTTCATAGTAATGTTCTCAATTTAATATACAATTAGGTTAATTTATTTCTGTTATCATGCAGTTATTGAGTCTGCTTTATTTCTTCCCTTTTGATTTAATTAAAAACTGTAGATCTTGAAATAATCACAAACTTAACAGAAAAACTGAAAAGTGTGGTACAAAGAACTTAACAACATTTTTTTCCCTAAGCTACTTCAGAGCAAATTGCCAGTCTGATGCCCTACTATGAGCACAATACAATCATCAAAGTCAGGAAATTAACACTGATATATTACTATCATCTTACTCTCAAATCCTATCCAAGTTTCTCCAATTGTTTCAGTGTCTTTTAGAACCAAAGGACCCAGGGGAGAATTACAAATTGCATTTAGTGGTCATATCTTTAAGTTGTCTTAAAATTGGAACAGCTCCTTAGCTTTCCTTGACTTTCATGACTTGAGACTTTTGAAGATTATAGATCAATTATTTTAAAGAACGTGTCTTAATTTGGATTTGTCTCATCTTCTCCTATGATTAGATTCAGATGATTCATTTTTGGCAAGATTATTATACAATGATGCCTTTTTTTCTTTTCCTTCACTGCATCCTATCAAGTGGCACGTTATTTCAAATCGCCCTGTCCCTGATGATGTTCACTTGGATCACTTGAGTAAGATGGTATCTCCCAGCCTTTTCCACTATAAATATATATATTTTTTCTCTCTCTTAGTACATATTTTATGGGGAAGTTCTTTGAAAATATGTAAATATCCTTTCCTCATCAAACTTTCAGTGTATTCGGTTATTTATTCATATCTGTGTGGACTCGTGATTTCAATCTAATTTGTTGCTATAATAATTTACTTTGGTGTTCAAATTATCCCTAACTGAGCCAACAGGAGCCTCGTCAAGCCTGCTTCGGTATCCTTTTGACACCCCATCGTTCTTTCACCACCAGATTTTTGGTACAAAAAGATGCTCCAGGCTCATCTGTACTTTCCCTGGAAACAGCAATTTGTCCAAAATGTTCTGGTTCCTTTAGTGGAAAATTATACTAAGAAGCCAGGATATAGCATTAAACATGCTTGCTCACTGCCATTGGGGAGTTACTGCTCCCTGACAAGTTTAGGGAATATATGTATTACATACATTGCTATAGATGTATATGAACACATAGATATCAATATACACATATTTACCTCTACATTTATTTCTAAATTTATTTATAACAAAAACTATGAGTTTACACCATAGGGTTCATTTGAGTTTTTTCCCTTTCCATATGTAAACACCTTTTCTGACAGAAAGTGGCTTCCATTATGCTTAATATACTCACTTATTTAAGCCATCTTCTTTTAGATAATGAGTCTCCTACTCAGCTGCTACCTTCTCCCCCCAGTGCAAGCCCTCCTTACACTACCCCTGAGCTCCGACTCCCCATGCCAGACTTGTCCCTCCGAGTGTGTGTTCTTCTTGGCTCTCACTGGCTCTGACGCCTGGAGCCAGACTGGCCCCACATGCGCCAGCCTGCCTCACCATTTTTGGGACCTGACGCCCTAGGCCAGGTCAGTTCTCTGTGGGGATGTCCTCCTCACCGCTCCGGGCGCCAGGCCACCCTCACGCACAGACACCCTCTTCATCCTGCTCAGACTCTGACAGCCCACACCAGGCCACTCCTCTGAAGATATTCCTCATCCTTACTTTTATTGTTTTCAGTATATAAATGCTCAAGGGCTACTGGAAAAGAAGTAGAATGATGGAAGCTTAGAGTTGACCAAATGTCTCAATTTTCAAAAAAAGGGGAAGAAAGTGGGTTCTGAAAACTAGACATGTCATATAAATGTCACTGATATTCTTTGACATAGTAATTTCATTGCTGGAACTCCACAACAATTTTAATTATGTTTGCAGAAATACAGGAGAAATGTTTTTCAAGGGGTTACTTATTTATCTGAGAGCTGAGAGAGAGAGGGAGGGCATGAGTGGCGTGAGGGGCAGAGGGAGAGGGAGAGAATCTCAAGCAGAATCCTTGCTGATCGTGCATCCCAATGCTGGGCTTATTCTCACAACCCTGAGACCATGACCTGAGCCAAAATCAAGAGCTGGGGGTGTAACCAACTGAGCCACCCAGGCACCTGTAGGAGAAATTTTTAAATAGTACATAAAAATCATAAAAAACTGAATATACAATATAAGCTCAATTGGGTAAAAATACACCAAAATATTTTACAGTGATTACTCTGGGTGATATGACAATGGGTATTTTTTCCCCTTCTGAATTGTATCTTTTTTGTTTTTCTAAATGTATTTAATAAGCGTGTATTGGTTTTAAAATGGGGAAAATAAACTTTAAGGCATTAGTCAGCATCTCTCTCCAGAGCACTGTAAGGAAGACAAAGGAAGGTTAGATACTGCTTTTAATGAACTAATACGGTAGCAGCTACTCATACCCATGACCAAAGAATGACTCTTCTGGATAGGAAGGTCGTCACCTTACAAGCAAGTACGGAATGTCAGAAGCCATGAGGAAGGATGCTGTCATCCGACTAATAGATGTGGTAGCCCCAACAGCAGCTAACATTTGTTGAGTACTAATCCTATGCCAAGTATTGTCTGTGTATTTCCTTATCTAATCCTCAGTGGTTCCAAGGGATTCTATTATTATTTTCTTTTTGCAAATGAGGATACCGAGGCACTGCAAGGTTAACTCACTCACGGTCGGACAGCTAGCATATGGCAGAGCCAGGATCTCGCAGACTAGTCCAGACCAGGTGGGTTGAAGAAGAATGAAGTTTACTCATCAGAGGAGTGAAAGGCACTGCAGCTCAGAGACCTTGCATTTTTCTCATCTGGTACACGATTCCAGACGTCAGGTAGAAAGCACTTATTGCCGTAAGAGAGAGCAATGGTTATGGCCTCTTGGAGAGGGGAGAGATGACTTCCATCTCAAGCAACATGGAGAGTAAGTCAGCGGACAATGAGATGGGCACAGGGAGATTAAGTAAGGACAGCTGTAGTAATCGAGGTAAGAGAAGGTGGCCCCAAACTAAGGTGTCTTTCTTCTAGAGGCCAGCTTTGTGGATTAAAGGTTTACACTCTGTGCTTCCCATAGACTCCCACTATTATGCCTTATTTTCCCATTCCAGACCCGCCCCGGATAAAGCAAATATTTGCAGGTCAGGAGAAGGTGAGGATTAAAAACCATTATGCATTTTTGATACCTGAACGTCACGTCACCATCCCTCCCTCTTAACTACTTTTCTTCCCTTTTACTCAAATTAGGATAAGGCCAACACAAATTAGAATACTCAAATTAGGATAAACACTCAAATTAGGACAAGGCCAACACGGCCAACACAGAGGGGGATCAAGCAGCAGGATTTCCTGAGTTGAAACAGCATGAGTACCCAAGTGGGCTTCTAGACTCAACAGTACTGAATGAGGGCACTGACCACCTCTGCTATGTACGGTCCCTTAGCTCCAAAAAGGAGCTGTACATTCCAAGTGCTCACCGTGCGTAAGACTCACTCTGCACTCAGCACCTGCCAGCAGAGGAAGTAAAAGTCCCCCAAAGGAGGAGCTTCCGGTCACACAGCCAAGACACAGTCTTCTAATAGGGACATTCCTTGTTCGAGGTAGGACAGAAGGAACTTCCTTCAAGGGGCAAGACAGAAGAGTACAGGTCAGGGAAAAAGATGTGAGACAGTCACAATGCGAATATGGATGCCCGAGGGGCACAATCAGAGTCTGCTTCGAGGGACTGGTCTCCAGCATTTTTAGTTGGAAGTTTCCAGGAATTGAAGAGAGGATGAGCATCTTGAAGCCTTCTTGATCATGCTTTATTTTCTTTGTGCCTCCACTGCCTTGAGCAGGACTTGGCACACGACAGGCATTCTGTAAGTAGTAAATGCTAATCTAGTGACTGAATGTGCCATGTGTGGAGCTAAACACTGCTTATATCATTTTAATCACCTCAAAACAACCCTACGAAGCAGGGTTTAGTAATGAGCCCACTTTACAGATGACGAGAATGAGGCTAGAGAGGTTAAGTAATTGGTTCTAAAGCACTCATGGGCTCTGGAGAAAAGAGAATGTGTGGTATTAAGAGCCATGAAGAAGTACCATTTTGCGAGTTTGTAAGTCCATGTGTCAGAGGAAAAATATCACCTGCCTTCCATTGACCAAGAGCATCCCTTGTCAATGTGCTATACATGGATGTGGACAGCAAGGCCTGTGCAGTGGCTATCGACCGCTCAGGACATTGGCAAGGTGAATTTTTCAAGCCTGGGTTCTTTGATCCTGCCTTAATTTCTAGGGACTCGAGCTAGAATAAGGAGGCGACCCAGCAAAGGTCTCAGAACGCTGGGTGTGTGTATAAATGTGTGCGCATGCGTGTATCTACATGTATTTGTGTATTTGTGCGTGCGTTCATACCTAGAACGACCACTAAGCACGTTAACTAACGAAATTCAGCTGATTAGTAATCATTTATCTGTCCACTGTCCTCCAACTTCCTCACCTTGCTGAGTTTTCATTTGTTCTCAGGACCTCTTCTTTTGCCTTGATCCCTTACTACTTATTCCAGCTTTCATATTTCCTTAAGCCTTCCATTAAAAAAAGAAAAAAAAAAGGAACGAAGAAAAACTCTGGAGAGAATGAGAAAAAGAACCAATGTTTTAGCAACTTGATTGTACCCGCAGCTGCTTGAATCTGGGGGGCTTGCTTTTTGCAGGCACCAGAAGGCCCGGGTGTTCACCGGGATATGACCGCTGAAGCCAGAGAAAGAAGGACGAAGGGGATGTCAGCAGCAATCGTCAGGTGGCCCATTGCCATGTGGATCCTGACCACTAGCTTACTGGTCTCATTTCCTAAAGCAGGAGGGAGCAGGTCGTGGTGTGGAGGGGAAGAGTCCAGGACTACGAGACCTTGAAAGGTCATTACCAGATCTGGGACACAGACCAATGGTTTGGAGCACAGAATCCAGCTATGGAACCATTGTCCGCACTTGGATCTTCAGCTCCTTGGTTCCGGCCGCCATACTGCCGGAGTTCAGTCAGTGCTTCTGCTGCCCAGATCAGCAGTTTACAGCATGGTTACACACAATTTTACCTCTTTCATTTTTCTCCTCCTAGCATTACTCATTCTTTTAATTGTTAGTTTACTACCCTTGTGTTCCTTCTCTTCCTTCCTCCAATCTAAGCTGAGTCAAATGAGGGAGAGGACTTGGTTTTGCTAGAGGGTCAGCCACAGGTTGTCTCTCCTCCTGTTTTCCAATCGGGCCCCAAGCCGGCAGCACTCCCTAAATACTAAATAATGAGGCTGCTGAGTCCCTTCTACCTTAATCCACTCCCTAGCTATGTCCGGTATTATCACACTTCCGGTGTGCCTCACTGTATTTTCGTAATCATTCTTTGGGATCGGTAGGACAAAGATCACTAGGATCTCATACATTGTGAAGAAACCAAGACTCAGGGAGGTTAAGGGATTTATACTGGTGGAGCCACGGCTGAATACTGGTTCATGTACTGTGAAGTTACCTGACTCATGCCGCAGCCGCAGGTAAAGCCACTTACCCCATTTGTGTCTAATCTCTAATATGGGGATAAAAGTACCAACTTGCTTCCCAGGGAAGCTGCAGGGATTAATTAGCCAATTAAACAATTGTCAAGGGATTTGGAGATTCCAAATGTTACATAAATGTTTTAATAAGCTTTTAATGTTAAGGTTACATTAGGGACCCATGGGTGGAAATGAAGTGAATTTATCTGTGAGTGCTTCTATTTTATAGCGTCTACAAAGTGCATAAACGAAATTGAGGGGATGTAGGGAATATGCCCAGCTCTTTCTCAATGGCTCCTAGGTGTTGGCCCAGCTACTCACAGTCCTATCTCTGCTTGCCCTCCTCTACTTGAACCCAGGCAGATGCTGGCTCGCTAGCTGGCCAAGGTAACAAGAAAACACCAGAGAAGGGCTGGCTCCCCATGTCCCTTGGGGCAGCTGAGATAATCACAAGCAGACTCCCTACAGTCCTTCCAGATGGGCACTCTGACCTCCAAGAAAATATCCCAAATAATTTCCAGGGCATTCCAAGCATGTATGGTGTGGCAATGGCCATGAAGAAATGACCCAGATGTGTCTAGGGTCTTCATGCCATGGTTCCCCTCTCTTCACTGAAATTCGTTTAACTTGGATTATGACAAGTTTGTACTATTGCGTAGGGAAGCCAGTGACAACTTAACTCATATCAAAGAAAATATCTGAAGTCAATTTTACTTTACAAGGCAAGAAACTGCTAAGACCCAAGGAAGGCAGGGTGTGTGATGACACACTAATCCAGTGCTTATCTAAAAGATGGTGGCCTTCTCCCCATTGCTTAGTTCAGAACTCTACCCAAGCTAGCCTCCCTCCCTTTCTGTGTCTTACTTCTCCCAATCTGTAAAACCAAGACAATGGCCTCTGTCTGAAAGCTGCCTCAACTGAGTCACTTTAAGCCCGAAGAGATACTCAGCTGGTATATTCATTTTCTTCATTTGAAAAGAAAAGATAAAAGAACCTACCCCCAAATTTTAAATGATAAATCATGCCCTCCATCACCTGGAATGCTACTCTTCTCTCAGATGTCTGCTTGAATAACTATGTCATTTTCTTCAAGGCATTGTTCAAATCTCATGCCAGTGAGACCTGCCCTGTCTCATTTAATACTGTAACTTGTCCCCTCAGCCCCCACACTTTCGCCCCCTTCCCCTGTTACCCTCGTTTTACTTTTTTTTTTAAGATTTTATTTATTTATTTGACAGAGAGAGATCACAAGTAGGCAGAGAGGCAGGCAGAGAGAGAGGGGGAAGCAGGCTCCCCACTGAGCAGGGAGCCCAACACGGAGCTCGATCCCAGGACCCTGAGACAATGACCTGAGCTGAAGGCAGAGGCTGTAACCCACTGAGCCACCAAGGAGCCCTCATTTTACTTTCTTATTCTTTCCACAGTACTTACTACCTACCTATAACTATATACCTTATTAAGTATTCTTATTACTAATCTATTCCCTCACTCCTCCATCCTAAATTATAAGCTCCATGAGATCAAGAATTTTTGTTTTGTTCAATGATGTATCCCCAGTGCTCGGTACATAGCAGAAGCTCAGCAAATATTTTTAAATGAATGAATGACCCTCTCAGAATAATTTACTTTTAAATTACTCAAGGGTGAGAGGTTAACTTTTATTGAATAGTCACCATACACATCTCAGAGCTTGGGCCCAGAAGATATTTAAAAACACATTCTAGTTGACTGACATATGTATCTGAAAACCATAAATACTATGTCACTGCTTTCTTTTATCTGTTTTCTCTTTGGTTTTGGAAAACTCTAATGATTAACCAGCCAGGTAAGAGGGCCAAGCAAAGGAGGTGAAGCTGTGTAGAATCAAGGGATATGAAGGAAAGACTAAGCAGAGATCCAGAGTACTCCCAGTGATTAGTCCTTAAGAGCTTCCCAGAACCTGCGAGATTCACTAATGGAATAGTCAGAGAGGATAGGGGACTTTAAAAAACATTTACAACTTCTGTCCTTTCATTGGCTGGACCCCACTACCTTCTAGGATCTGGAATAAGAATCCCGTAAGATATAGTAAGACATAGGGAATACTACGATTGCCATTGAAAAACAGAGAGCCTGGTGACACACCACACCGATGAACACCACACTCTATAGCAGGGAAAGGCCTCGTATGACGAAAATTCACGGGGTCATCTGTGTGTCCAGAATTTATCACAGAAAACTTTCTACAGGAAAGGCAGACCTGAGAGAATGAAAGGAAATATTTTTGTGTAGACATAAGAACAAGTATGCAATAATTCTATTTTTTACAGGCAGAGGCGAAGGCGTTGGACAATTCATTTGAGAAGCTTCTTTTTTTTTCTCCCCAAATATGTTTATTTTAATTTTTCAGTGTTACAAGATTGATTGTTCATGCACCACACCCAGTGCTCCATGCAATACGTGCCCTTCTCGATACCCGCCACCAGGCTCACCCCCCCCACCCCTCCCCTCCAAAACCCTCAGTTTGTTGCTCAGAGT
>JAPYYJ010004198.1:0-10691 GCA_028533885.1 Nasua narica
TTTTTTTTTTTTTCTGACCTTGACTCTTGATTTCTTTACATTAAGAAGTTCACCTCAGCATTTCTCAGGGTTAGAGAAACATGGTATTTGGCTTTAATTTTCACTAACTCCTCCTAGCCAGGATTTCTTGGAATTATTCCATGACTATTCCAAGTCTTTATTGAAAACTGTGGTGGAAGGGATAAATGGTAGTTTCCAGGTGCTACTGGTTGTCCCCAAATGAGTGCTGATCCTGGAGCAAAAAGAAACACAACCCCTTGCCTGCTTTAGGGGGTATTTTTAGAGTAGTTGTAAACATATGACATTTATCTTGAGAGGTGGCCAGTATTTTAAAAATAGCTAATAAAATATATTTATAAAATCTTATTTCTCCACTATAAAAAAAAGACTGGGCTCCTTCATTCCATTTGTTCTATGGAGAGTGTTTGAATATGGGAGAAAAACTTTTTCTGATCCCTCCTTGTCAGTCATAATAACTGAGCATGTCTTACACTCTTACCCAATAATTTTCATACACTGATCTCTTTATTTCTCCTTACAAACACTATGAATTCTTCAAGCTTCAGCCTTTATGCTACATTTTCCAGATAGTCTTTGATGAAAGACACTGAAGAGGATTTGAATTGCTCTAGTAGAATGTAATATTTTCAGCAAAAAATCATTGTCTTATTATTTAAGTAGTAAATAGTTAAGAGAATAGCCCTTGGAGTTAGACACACTCAACTATAAGTCCAAAATCTACCACTTTCTGTGTAATGTTTAGAGTTTCTACAACTTCCTTTAAGTCATGCAAGAGATAAACTAGTTCCAAACTCACTTGGTTGTTGTGAGAATCAGATACAGTAAGGCATAAAAGGTTTGTAACATTTCCTGCAAACAGTTTCATCATTATTGTCATTTTCCCCCATAGTAAAGGCTCAGTAAACAGTTGTTATTATAAATAAGTACTTGTTGACCTAAGTATCATTCTGGTGGAAAAGAAAAACACGCAAATTACAAAGACAAGTTAAGAGAAAAAAATAATTATAAGTTTGATAAAGTAATGATAAGTTATGTAAAATAGCATGGAAAGAAAAGAGCTAAGAAAGAGAATTAAAGGCGGTCTGTGTTAGATAGGATCATCAGGAAAGTCCTCTCAAAGGAGGTAACGAATAAGTTGAGCCTTTAGAGATGAGAAGGAAATAGCTACACAAAAAATGAGGATAATAGCATTCCAGGCAGAGACAATAGCACTTACAAAGATCCTGAGGCAGACATGTATGTGAACCTTCTAAAAAGTGAAAGACCACTTGTGTGTTGGGACAGAATGAGTAAGGTCAGGGTAGCACTAGAAACAATCATACGGTAGTAGAAGCCAAACACAAAGTACCTTCCTTACAGGCCAGAGTAGAGTTTGGCCTTTTGTTTAAGCACAAAAGGAAGGCGCTGAGGGGTTTTAAGCATGAGAATGACAAGATCTCTAGACCTACTCATCCGTGACTCAAAACAAACTAAAGGAGGAAGGATAAGAATTTCTGGAAACATTTAAAATGATGTTTAAAGAAAATAAGTATAAGTGCATAATAAAATATTTTCCATTATGATTGAAGTTACCAATTGCCAAGAATCAAAAATCCTTTTGGGACAGTTAACAAAGATTTTATTCACTGCTCTTGCTTCTTTCTCAACTGTCATGAATCCCAAGGGCTACTGTGACCCACTTAAAATGGAGGATAGAGAAGAGAAGTAAATGTGCTGGGAAGGCAGGGTTAGAGTTACTAAGTGAGGTGGTCATAGTTGACAGCTATGAGGGCCCAGAATAGAAGCACACATCTGAGCTGTGAGGACTATATTAGATGAAAGACGACTTAGAAGATGCTATGGGATATATTTCTTCACTCATCTGTGGAACATAAGCCATAGCATGAAGGACTATAGTGGAAGGGAGGGAAATCTGAAGGGGAAGAAATCAGAGAGGGAGACAAACCATGAGAGACTATGGATCACGGGAAACAAACTTACGGTTTCAGGGGCGGGGAGGGGGTAACACGGTGATGGGTATTGGGGGGGCACATGTTGTGATGAGCACTGGGTATTATATGTAACTAATGAATCATTGAACACTACATCAAAAACTAATGATGTATTATACAGTGGCTAACTGAATGTAATTAAAAAAAAAAAGGAAGGGCAGGATTCTGGTATAGAATTGGTGAGACATTGTGAGATGCTGACATTCCAGCACCAATACCATAAGGAAACTTAAAGAAAATTAATTTAGATATCAGATAATTATCTTTACAAATCAAGCTACCCGCAGGGTAACAGGCCTTTGCCACTATAAGCTTCTTTCTTGGAATACTGAGGTTTATCTTCTCTTGAAGCTGCTTCATTCCCTTCATATTCTTTTTTTTTTTTTAATTGCTTCATATTAGTTACACTCTTGGCACTAATTGAGACCACTGCCATTACTATAATAGAGTGTTATTATTTTAACATGATATATTGAGTAATTAAAACTATTTCCTCTCTTAAGGAAATTTATTCCCAAGGAGAAGCTTACGGGTAAATAATGCCATGCTCACATTCCCATTACCTGTTCACTGATGACAGATTAATTTAAAAGTATACATAATAGCTGAGCTTTCATTGTTTTTTTGTTTTGTTTTTTTTTAAAACAACAAAACAAAATAATATTACTATGAGATAGTATGCATCACAAGAACACTATGGAGTTAGTTTTGACTTTTTCTCTTGGAGGATAAAAGGTAGCTTATTAGATGTCAGCTATAAAGTTCCTAATAGCTAATTATCTTTTATTTCACAGTAGCTTTAATAAGTAAGACCAAAAATGGTGAATACCTACTGTTGCCAGGTAACTGCATCCACAGTGCTTCCTGCCACCTTCATGAATCTGTACAGAACAGAAAGAACAAATAAAATAAGCTGAGGCATAGATTAGGCCAATCCTTGGGCTAAGATTCCACAGCCACAATCAAGGTCTATCCAGAGCTACTGGAAGTTAAACTATACATAAGGTGAATGTAAGGATATGTAAGGTGAATGTAAGGATACTTTTTAGTTGTTCTTTACCATCTGGAAACCAAGACCCCAAAACAGCATGCTGTCTATGCCTGTCTTCCCAAGCCCACGCCTGATGGTTCCCACATCACTTTCCCCATGCATAAAACTTCTCTCTCTCATTTCTTATTCTCTAAGGACTCTGAAATCTGCTAGAAATAAATAAACTATAACATTTCCCAAGGATGGCAACTCAATAGAACCTTTGAAAACATCAGGCCTTTCTTTCTGAAAAGACCACAGGAAAACCCAATTTAGTTATATAGGCATAAAGCACTTTCAAATATGCCCCAGTGATGGACTGCCATACCTGAGTGTAGAAACCTGAGCACTACACAGAGAAATCTTTTTTTAATGTTTGGAGTTTTTATTTAAATTCTAGTTAGTTAACATATACTGTAATATTAGTTTCGGGAGTAGAATTTAATGATTCATCACTTACATATAGTATAGAGAAATCTATTTCTGAAGCAGCTAAGTAGTGTCATCTGACATTTGCTCAGCTCAAAAGAGAAACCAGACCTGTTTCCTTTCAAAACACACAGCAAAACCTTGCTACTAATTTCCCAGCCTCCTGTGCTCCTGGAGGTTCTACCAGAAGCAAAGAGCTGGGAGGAAGCATCCAAGGCCCCACAGATGCTGCAAAGTATCATAAACTGCAAGTCTGTGAATAACTCAATTATGTACTAACCTCCATTTTCCCCAACCACACGTTCTGAGGCCATCCGCTGTCACGGCTACTGTTACTATTTGAAAGAGTTACCACCCAGACACAGGAAATTAAAAGGAATACCTCAGTTCGTTAAGACTTTCCTTCCAACCCTGAGACCCTGGAAAGGAACTGTTCTTCAGACAGAAAGAATCTTCTGTCAGTATTTCATAACCAAAGAACTCTTCCATTAGGAAGGGAGACAGTGTTTTGTCAAGAAGGTCCTATCCTATCCTAGCCCAGCATAATCTTGCAGGCAGACACATGGCAAAGGGGTTGTCATGTGTTGCCTAAACAGAGGCTCTGCTTTGCCATGATGTGGAAGAGTACTTAACTTTTGCAGGATTGGAAGTGAGAGAGAGGGTGTGAGGATGGCTATTTAGCATCAGAGTGAAGTTTATAAAAGAAGATGAAGAGGAATGAGAGGAGGGAAATGGGGGTGGGATAGAAGAAGAAGAATGGGACAGAAGGAGAGAACAAGGGGGAAGAGGAGGACATGGAAGATAGGTGAAGAAGGAGATGAGGAGGAGGAGGCAGGTTGGCTCTTGTCTATATGGTCTTGCCTTGTTTTCTCCAGTACCATTCAGCAGTCCAGGAGTAAGAATACGGGAAATGGAACATACGGGTGATCAGGAATGGAACTGGTTTGATGGGCAAGACTAAAACGTAAATGGAGATTGGAGGGAATATAACACATGTTGAATACCTACTCAGTACCAGTCATTCATGTGTTATTTCTTATAATTCTCAGAGCTGTTTTTCTTAGTAAGATGGATATTATTGATTCCATTATACAGATTACTAACTTCCTACTGGCTAGAGAAGTAGTGACTCTCAACATCCCAAACAGTCCATTTTTATGAAGTCAGGTCACCCCTCCTAATAGGTGTGACCTACTAGTAGGTCATTCCTACCCAGGAGTGAAGCAGGGTAAGACCAGGCAAAGCAATAAATGCCAGCTGGAGTATTTCCAAAATAGAAATATTTTATATAACACTGTCTTCATTTACATATAAAATAACCATAATAAAAATAACACTGCCATTTATAGTGCCTTATCATTATAAAGTGCTTTTCACCTGCTTCTACGTATAATTTCAAATAGTCCTCAAAACACCTGGTAGGTAGTAAATATTCCTAATTTATAGTTGAGGAGGCTATGCGTCCTGGAAGTTCTATGACTTTCTCAAATTCATAGAGCTTGTGGGGATGAAACCCAGGTTCTCTGACTCCAAACTCGATCCTCTTTCTAGGATCCTATGCTGCCTCCAAGCTGCTTTCACTGAAGCCCAGAAGTACAGTACAACTCTAAGTTGCAAAAATAAGTTGAACTTTTGTCTTAAGAAAATACTACCAATTTATCCAAAAAAGAAAAAAAAAAGCCTGAGCACCTTCTTTGCTTATTGGCTTCCTCTCAGACTTATAGCCAATTTTTGTAAGAGACTATGCAGGGTATCCAAGTGGCTGATCCAGGGCTTCCGCTACAAGACAAAAACCATAAAGCCAAGAAGACAGAACAGGAGACAATCAGCTGTCAGAGTTTCTATGTGCCGTACTACTGGCACAACCTAACTGCTGAGGGACAGCTGTTGAGGGACAGCTGTCAAGGGAGCAGTTAGTCCTACCCTCTATGGTGTTAGAAGCGAGAGAAGCATTGAGAAAAGCTTCACATTGCAGATGACACTGAATTTGGCATTGAAAGAAGGGTAAGATTTTTGCCACAAAGAACAGGCAAAACAAGGTAGAGTCAATGTGTGCTCTCAGGAGTCCATCTCGGCTCAATGTCAAGAGACAGGTAAGGGAATGGCAGGAAGTCAGACTGGTCAGGTCACTAGCTCCTAGGCTGTGATGCTAACAAGTCTGGCCTTTATCCCTTAATAGCTAGGTATAAGTCTAGCTCCTAATTATCTTTGTATGACTAGTAACCAACATATGCAGCATTTGCTGCATTGCAAAATATAGCTGGGTCTTTTCATGTATATTTGTTGGGTTTATCCTGTGTTTAAACAAATGAGAGGAGTCATATTTGAGTGTCAGGAAGATGACTCTGGCTGGGTAAATGTGAAACGTACTGGTGTGGACAAACTGTTAGGAGATGACTGCAGAGAGAGGGGATGCTTGGAGATGTGAGAATGAAAAAAGATCCATTGAGCAACACTGATGGAGCACTCGAGAGGACTGGATGGGTGAGCCTACTTGGACAGGAAGCAAAAGAGAGGAGCCCAAAGTTTTAAATGTAGTAATGCCATTGCCCAAGATGGGCAACACAGGAACAGACTTTTGATGCTGATGTTGCTGAATGTATTCCAATCGTCTTGAATATGCCTTAAAGAACTTGAAGTAAATATCACTGATGATAACAGCTATGCATTTATAAGAAAATAAAGAGGAAAAAAAAAATCAATGCCCTGCTTGGCTAAAAGGCTCTGGATAGGTAATTAAGAACACATCTAATTTGGTGTCTTAAAAGTTGGAAATTGGTTCTTCATGGTACTATAATCTGGAGATTCTCATATGTATTGGATAGTTTATTCTGCTATAGGATGATAATTAAGTTCTTAAGTAACTTTCCATTATTAAAAGTAGCATTATAAAAAGAATGGGAAAACTAGAGTTAGGAAAATTTAGAGTAAGGCTAATATTTTCTTCCCCTATACCCTATCCCACATTTCTCAAAGAAAATCCATAAAATCTGTAATTAAATATAAAATAGACTAGAACCTTATACAGAATATTACAGTTTACAGAGAAATATTTTAAAATTGAATAAAGAAAAAGACCTACCATGATCCTGGATAGGAAAATCAATTATTCTCCCTAAACTAATTTATGGGTTTAATGAAATTCTAATTTAAAAAATCCCAGTAGATATTTTTGAAACTTTACAAAATCATTCTACCATTCACATAGAAGAAGCCAAGAATATTCTTTAAAATTGGAATAATGAAGGGATATTTGTTTGATCTACCATATATTAAAATATACCATAAACCCCACAATTATTAAAACATTCCTAGGAATTAGAAAGGAGATCTTAGGAACTAGTAAAGAGATTAGGAATTGGTAAGGAGATCAATGGAAAAAAATTTTTTTAAGTTATATATAAGAATTTATTACATGGAAAAGAACTGAAGCATTTCTTTAATGATGCTATGTGATTTGTGGCTATTTGGGGAAAGAAATTAAAGTCAGATCCTCACCTAAGATTGTATTTAATATAAGAAATAAAATAGTAAAATATAGTTTAGTTTCATTACATTAAAAATATTTCAATTACAATTTAATACTTTGAAACAAATGATATTATCTTCTGAACTTTAGTAGCATGTTGAAGCAGGAGAAAAGCTGTTTTAGCTTTGAGGAAACAGCATTATTAAATATGTATTCACATGAAAATTGCTATAAACTACATTCTTCCTTTTTCCTTCTTAGCAAAATGAGGAAACCAACTTCAAACATATGGAAGCATTTCTACACTTATTCTGGGGAGGAAAAATCTAATTCGCAAATAATGTCAAACAAAATATGCATTTCCAAATTCTACCAAGACGACCAAAGATACCCTTGTTTTTTGAGAAGTGTAAAAAACTTATCTCAAATGAGTGAAATGTTCTGCTTTCAGAAGTCTTTGACACAATTTTTTTTTAATATAGAAAAAGAGAAAACTACAGAAATAACACATAAAAGGAAACCGATTAGACAAAACCCCAAGGAAGAGACATTATAAGTCAATGAGTTTGGGGAATTCTCCTTATCCCCAAACCCCTTCCCTGAAAATTAGGACTCATATATAACTACCCTGTAATCTGTATCATTTCTATCCTTTATTTTTATATCTATATTGGCAATGTGGAAGACAGCAAGTCCTAAAAGATTGTAATTTTCTTTGTTCAAATCTAACATTGATGGATTCTTCTACTCTCTAGTTCTGCCTGTTTCTCAGAAACTGGCCCAAACCACATAAATGAATAACTTCAACACAGCTGCAGAATGCTCCACAACAGTAATATTAAAGGTGGAATAACATGCACACAGACTAGTGCTGTCAGGAGTGAAATACCACTGGGAAAGTGCAATTCCATGTCTTGTATTATCCAAGGATTTTCAGCCATCCACTTCCATTCTAATCCCTAGATTTAGGTCTATGAATGTACAAGTAAAAGATGACCCAGGATGTGAATAACAAAAAGGGCAAGATCTTGGTTTTCCAAGGTTGGATGTCTCCATACCTGAATTATGAAGACAGAAATCCTGGACGATTATCCCAGAGAACAGAAGATGTCTGCCCAGATGCTGACATCCAGTCATGCAAAGAAGGGTAAGAGAGTGAAAGAGCAGAGACTTGTATCAAAGGAAATTAGCCAGTGCCAGGCAGACCTCTCTGTATTGGGGGATCTTTCTCTTTGGAGCCAATCTGCTGCTATGGAAAAGAACAAAATATCCCCTTTCATTGTGAGAGTTCCTTTTCCTCCCCCAAGAGATCCCAAATCTGGGAGAATTTCTTTCCTTTGTTATCCACCTGCACATATGACGTATCTGAAATATTGTTGAGCCTTCTCTCCCAGGGCATATCACAGCTCTCTCTTATAATAAGGCACATCTTTATTCATGGTCTTTGGGGTTTGATTTCTACTTCTGGACCACAGAATGCAACCCTGAAATCTGGATTCTGAATTTTACTCCCAGGAAGGAGGATAAATCCTTCACAGGGAACTGGATGTCTAAATGATTACAACCTTCAATAAGAGAGCGGTAGTCTGATCATTTTTCCCTTGTCCACCAAGAGAATTTTGGTTATGTAACTAGCATGAATAAGATGTGACAGCCTAACACAAAGCTTAGGAAAAACCTGTGAGAAAATTATTCATCTTGAGCTATGGCAAACCAGGTATTATCCATTTGGTCCAAAGACACTTACTTTTCCATGGCTAGTTATATATTGAACTATATATACTACATGCTGCATAGAACAAATGATATATTAATACATCTTTTTTTCTCTTTCTGGATCTTTCTCTTTCCCTCCATCCACTCCTCTCCTTGTTGCTCCCTTCCTTCCCTTTTTCTCCCTACCCCTATTTATATATAATATTACATTGGCAGTAAGCTGATAAATAGCATGGCTATATGTTTATTGAATTTAATAGCTAGTGCAGCTCTGTCTTTAGGCTTCCCTTCTAGCTTACTATTCCCTCAATGTGATAGATTTATAGACCTTTTAATATACTGGAACTTGAGATGGATGAGATTCTTCAAACAATCTTTCTTGCCAATAAAAGTTACATCCACAAGGTTTAATTTAAGGGCAATCTTGAATGAAGAAAGGAAAAAATTAGTTGGCTACCATATACTGATTGACAGGCATTTGGTAAGTGGTACATATAATGTAGATCCCTGTAAAGTTGTATTATCACTTTCATTTTATAGATAAAAAAAACTGTGCTCAAGATCACCAGGTAATAAGTTGCAGAGCTGAAATTCAAACCCAGTTCTGAGTCTAAAGCCCTTGTTTTAACTATGCAGAGATAGCAAATTTGTGATGTGTATAGTGCTGTCCCCCTTTTTTAAGCCAATGGTAGATATTGGTAATCGATCTCAATATTGTCTCATTAACCTCAGAATTGACCTATGAATCCTTCTAAAGACAGGGTACCACACACTATTAACTGGAACTGACCCCCAGGATGAAACCCATTTACTGCTAATCGGGAGTTAAAAGGAGGGAGGTTATAACAAAATGTTTGGAACAAATGGAGGCAGATGGGAGATAATAATACATAAAGGACATAATAAATTTGCTTGATTAAAATGAAGGCAAATGGCAGGGGCTGGGGAAGATGAAAGATGATGTTGAAACAGATCTGGAAGGCTATGGCTGGACCTGGAAGGTGCTGGTTAGGGGAATATTATTATAGACATGTCTTGACAGTCTAAAATGCTGCTAAGGAAGTCATAAAGACTTGGATTTAATCAAAGAAGGGTATAACTGACCTGAAATGATTTGCCTTGGCTGTGGAGCCTGATGGGAAGGAGGAAAAATGCATCAAGATGTCATAATAAATTTCACATGTAAAACTGAACGTTCCAAAAACTCAAGACTTGGTATGAATCTGAGTCTAGGAGAGTGAACACTGTGGAACTAAGGTGGAAAAGGATTCTATATTTTTCTAGTATACTAGACCACATGGCTTTGTTAAAAAAACAAAGATTTAAGAAAATAGCACCACAAAGTAGAAAGACCATGGGCCTAGGAGTCAGAAAGATACCTGATTTAGGACTTGGCTCCACAGCTTATTAGCTATGTGGCCTTGGGTACATTGCTTAATCTCTCTAAACCATTTCAAATGGAGGGAACAGCCCCTACTTCTCATAGAAGATTAACAAGATAACATGCATGAAGGAGTAAAGCTACTGCCTATCATACTGTTGGCACTGAAAAAATGTGAGTTTGGTAAGAATTTAGTATCTGTGCACCTCCGTTCCTTGATCTGTAAAATAAAGACAATAAAACCTGCTCTGCCTATATTACAGGGCAGTGGTTCTTATGCTTTGGTGTGCAAAGAATGCCTTGGAGTTGCTGTTCAAAATCCAATATCTAAGTCTCATCCCCCCACATTCTGGTTTGGTAGATCTAGGAGCTTAAGAATCATGCTGCATTTTTAAGAAACTCTCCAGGTGTTTCTAATGCAGGAGGACCATGGGCCACACCTTTGACAGATTTTGACTTAGTAGTGCCTGTTAAGGTAGGCCATTCTTGGAGGAGAGGGTGGGTTCTAAGGGAAAGTAGAAGAAGAAGAAAAAAAAGAGAAAATAAATGGAAAAAAAGAAAGTGAGGAAGAATTATCTGTGTCAAATCTAAGTCTATATTCCAGGACTCCAGCCTCCTTCTTCAATATTCTTTCTAACCCCCATCTGACTCTCT
>JAPYYJ010004199.1:0-10687 GCA_028533885.1 Nasua narica
AAAAGATTTTTATTTATTTATCTACTTATTTATTTATTTATTTGATAGAGAGAGAGAGAGACATCGAGAGAAGGAACACAAGAAGGGAGAATGGGAGAGTGAGAAGCAGGCTTCCCACCGAGCAGGGAGCCCTACATGGGGCTCAATCCCAGGACCCTGGGATCATGACCTGAGCTGAAGGTAGACGCTTAATGACTGAGCCACCCAGGCATCCCCCACAAGTTGTGTTTTAAGACACACCTGGCATAAAATAAAAATTTACCATTAAGAGCAGCCTCTATGTGTTGACCGTTTACTATGTCCCAGGCATAGTAAATGCTTCATCCAGATGCTTCGCATGGATTTTTTTCATTTAATCTTCCAAAGAAGTTCATGGACAAAGCTATAACTATGGCCCCATTTTACAGATGGTAAAGCAGAGGTTTAAAGGGGTTAAATAATTTGCCCAAGGCCACCCAACTAATAATAAGTGGGAAAGACCGAACTTGAACCGAGGTCTTTCTGCTTCCAGAACTCCATCTCTTAGCCACTGCTCAGGTATTTAGCAAGAAATAATTACAAGACAAAAACGAGGCTTAAGGACTTTACAGAGCAGTGGTATCAATGTCCACACTTGAGGTCTCACTGAGTGTTACAGCCTCTGTGTCAGAGACAGCTCTTGTAAGAATTTGCTCCTTTCCACGGAGCCTTGAGCTGGTTTTCAAGGTCCAGCCCTGGGGCTGGGTCCCCATCTGGCTCCTGGCTCTTCTGTCTTTAGCCATCCAGTACAGATGCCAGGTGCTAGAAATTTTCCAGGACCCCTTGGGGAATATCTGAGAGCATAGCTCTCTTGAGGACACTGGTGGTCTGATTTAGCAGTGGACCAAGAATTGCAAATGGCCCTACTGTCCATTTCTACAAAGCACCCGTCGGTCACCGGTCTACACTGCAGCAGCTGGAGATGCCCACGGCTGAGTCTTGAGACCTCCATGCAGCCTCTTTGTTCACCCACACACCACCATCACTTCTGGGTAGGCTCCATCTGTAGAGGGCACGACTGGCCAGTAAGCAGCCCCAAGGAGAATTCTAGAGAGGGAAAGCGTGAGCAGGAAAAGAAAGACAGACAGACAAAGAGCTCAGCAGCAGCTGGTCGGGGAGGCTGGATTCACACCTCTAATCTGCTTCTGCAGATTATGCTTCATGCAGTCAATAGGGGAGAAATGCCACGATTTACATGACAAGAACCAAAGGAGAGAATTATAGCAAATCAATTCTGCATGAGGAGATAAAGCCCCATATTTAATGTATGCAGTGAAAGGTAGAAATTCAATTCTCATAATGTCAGATGATTCTGATTAAACCTGACATTCATTATTAGCACGATGATTTTTCCTTCTCTTCTTGGGCTTGAAGAACAAACAGGCCCCATAAAGACAGGGTTGTAGAACATCATTGTAATCGGACAGCTGAATGAAGAAAAGGCTACTCTGGCCACCACCACCGACGACCCCCCCTCTTCTGGAGAAGGAGCCGTTGGAGCTGCCCCGAACTCTCTGATCAAAGCTGGCACAGGGCAAACTGTATATAGCACAGCCTTGGGAACTCCTGGAATCGAAATCAAATCCTTGTGCAACCACACCAAGTTGCATGCCTTTGGGCCACTTTTTCTCTTTGAGCCTGTCTTCTCCTTGACCAAATGACTGAGATGAGTCTCCAGCAGTGCCTCCCAAAAGCCCAAGGAAACCTCATGAAAGAGGGTCCTCTGGTCAAACAAGTAGAGATTTGCTCATACTATATAACATATAGTCTTCTTTCGGACCTTTGCAATGTCTGAGAGGGCACGCAGCAAAGAAACCTATTTAATTTTGTGTCACCATGGGTTTCCTTAAATCAGGGTTGACAAACTTTCTGTGAAGGGAGTCAGACAGTAAATATTTTAGGCTTGGCAGACCATCCAGGCTGTTATAACTACTCAACACTGCATGGAAACCATGGAACTCAACACTCAACACTTCATGGAAACCATAGAACTCAACACTGCACTCACTCAACCCTGCACCATGGAACTCAACACTGCATGGAAACCATGGAAAGCAGCCATAGACAATATGCAAAAAAAAAAAAAAAAAAAGGTGTGATTGCTTTCTAATAAAACTTTATTTAAAATACAGCAGGTGGGTCAGTTTGCCAATCTTTGCCCTAGAACTGCCCCAGCCCCAGTCTTCTTTTCTAGGCAAGACCTACTAAAAGGTCAAATAACACAGTAGGGGAGAGTTGAGGTCCAAATCCCAGTTCTGGCAGTTAGTGATTCTGAATTTCTGGTAAATGACAAGCCCTGTGACAGCTCCTGGCATATACATGGGGGAGTCAATGCGACAGTTTATTGTAAGAATATAAAGCACTTGGCACAGCCACTGTCACGTAAGTGCTCACTAATTATTCATGTTGTTGATGACAGTTTGGTTGGCATTATTAATATTACCATGCAGCAGTGGCGTGTTCTTGGAAACACCCAGAAGAAACAATCTCCGAAGAGGCCCCCTGGGTGCATGCATTCTGTTGGAAGGTAAGGAACAGGGAGGACTCGCTACTAGTATGCCCCCAGAGCCATGGAGGCAAAGCCCTCTCGTGGTGTTTCCAGACTCTCATCATTAATTTCCCATCAGAGTTCATCCTCTCTGACCTCCCTGTCAGAGAAGTTTCTTTAGCCTCCTTTCAGCTCAGTTAATTATACCCGACACAGTGACCGGGCCACCGAATGAACTACTCCCAGCTCAACTCCCAGCTGCCCTCCAGACTCAGCCCCATCCAGCTGCCTAGGGCAACCTGGTAAAAAGCTCACCCATCTCTGTGGGCCCGGTCCAGACGGCCAACGTCACGGGACACCTTCGGAAGCTGGGAACTATGCAAAAAACACACACCCGCCTCACGTAATGAGAAACAGTTCCTCAGATGCCGGGCGAAGCCTCCATTTTAATTATCTCATTATGGGGAGAGCCTTGTTTCTAAAGTAGACATTGTGTGTGCATCAGAATCTCTGAGCTGACAAGTCAGGGACCTTGCCTTGGCACGGAGGAGGGATGTCTGGTAATGTTTCCGCAAGCCAGCAAGAACGGAAGATGGGCATGCGTGTGCACATGCCTGAGTGTGTTCGTGCACACAGGCGTGCGGACCCCTCACCCTGAAAGCCCTCCATCAGTGATTCTTGCAGGCTAGGACACAGGCGAGACCACGGCTCTCACCTTGGCGGGCTGGTCGAGGCTTAGATTGGGCCCTATCATCTTGCTGTTGCAAGTACCAAGCCCCGCTGCCCTGGGTACGAAGCCCTACACACAGTAGGTGCTCGATACATTTTTTGTTGACTGACTGACTGAACTATTTGATTATTAATTAATTAGTTAAGAAGCCCCCTCTTTTTCCTTCTACTTTGGTCTTCTAGGCCCTTGCTGTTTTCCTCCTCGGTGAACTCCAAACTCGTCTGCTCTGTAGGTTGCTTTGACATTGTCTCCTGCAAACCCCCACCCATTCCTCTCCCATCCCCTCACCCTGAAAGCCCTCCATCATCGATTCCTGCTGGCCCCTGGCTCTGGGTGGCCTGTCCAGTCACCCTGAAAGACCCAGACTCCCCTTTGCTGATGCAGAGCTTTGTTCTTTCCTCTGCCCTTCCCTCCTGCTGTGCCGATGTGAATCCCAACCCCCACCTCCCAACCCCAACCCACCTTCTCCCATCTCCCCTACATCCCAGAGGGGGTTCCTGCTCTTGTGCTCTCCCCTCCCTCCCCCAACACTCACGCTTTCTCATGTTGATCTTGACCACTTTTCTACCAGACAGAACTCTTTGTAATGGACACAGCTTCTTATCCTTACAAAGGCTCTTCGAGGGCCCACAGGCCATCTCTCTAGGAAAGACCCTTGCTCACAGCAATAAATGCTATATCTGTCATGACAACAATACACTAGCCAGTACACGAAATGGGGTTTGCACTTGGCAAAGCACCGTCACGTGGGAACCGGTCCTGTGCCAGAGGCCACCCAGAATAGGAGGTCCAAACTTTAAATCTTGGTTCCCGCCATCCCTCTTGGCTGAGAAGCCTCTAGCAAGGTCTTCGAGCTCTCTGAGCTTCTGTTTCCTCATTTGTAAAATGTAGATTGTCCGGATCCTGGCCTTATCTGGCTCAGGGAGCACGCAATGAGATGACGTACATGAAAGAAGCCTCTAGCAAACCTTCAGGCATCACAACAGGAATCTCCTATAGGCTGCTAGGTGCCAGGCTCTATGCTGGGAACCCTCGTGAAGGCTGTGACGGTTCCAGTATGATTCCCATTTTACAGATGAGAAAACTGAGGCTCAGAGAGAAGCGATGTGACCAAGTCCTGTAGACCATTTTGTTCCTGTTCTATCTGATTGCACAGTTTGCAGTCTCTGCTCTGCCACACAGTGGGCATTTTGCTATTGGTGACTCTCAGGTGGGACCTTCTACCTGAGGGGTCAGCAACCCCACTCAATAAATCCTTCTTGATTAACTTTGGAATGAATAGGGTACAATAAATAATGCAAATAAAATCAATGCAGTTCCCTGCCCTCTAGGACTTATGGTGTCATGCAAGCAGCAAACATTGTATGAGACAGAGAACGGCAGAGTCTGACAAAAAGGGCCATAAACAAGACAGGTTTTACAAGCTCTGCAATTTTTTCTTACCAATACCCTCACCAGTGCTCATCTGCCAACATTGATGAAGGGCTATGCGAGTGTCTGATTCACCTTGAAAAGTGTCTTCATATCCTTATCCAAAAACATCATTTTGGTTAACCCAAGACTGTCCACTTTTATCCTACTGTCCTCAGACTGGGGGTTGAGGACCCTTAGGAACATGGTATGATGAGGAGGGCAAAGATTTCTGACCTCCCAGACTCCCCTGATGCCCAAGGGGGTTGTGGAGAGGAAACTGGGAGCAGGACAGAAGAAAACACAGCAAGGGGGCCACAGGGCCTGCTGGTGCTGGGCAAGATGCCGTGATGCTGGCTGAGGACCAGGAGGGCCAAACCCAGGCCCTGAGCCTTGCTGCCGGGCACGACCTTGGTCATCGTCCTTCCCATCCCTAGGATCCCAGCCACAGAACTCTAGTGGCCCAAGGTGTTCCGTGAAAATAGGCTTCCTTGGTAAATTCACTTGGGAAATAGACGCCTGTCAGTGCCTTCAGGGCTATGGAAAGCCTACATATGGGGATGGACTGACCTTATTTTGTCTAACAGCACTTCCCAGTATATTGGATCATGGAACCCTACCTATGTCCCACAGAGCTAATGTTACTTGGGACCCAGTTTAGGATGCTTTCTTTTTACATAGGAGTACACTGGAACCCAAAGTGGGGCTGGGGGGTGGGCAGAGCGGCTGGTTGCCTAAGATAGGTTGGTGAAGAACCTAGACCAATGTCTAGGCCTAGTGGCTTCAGCAATACCCACTGGAGTAGAGCTAGCTATGAAGAAAAAAGGGTGTGGATGGATGATCTAACTCACATTATCTTACATTTTAGTGTGCCAGAGGCTTGGTAAAATAAATATTTTTGGACTATAAGACAAACAATAGCATAAGAGTGATATGATTTTAATGGCAACCAACATTCAGCCTGAGGGCTGGAAAGCAAAAGGGAGTGGTGGGGACTGCGGTTAACAGGAGTACTCTGGCCAAAGGGAAAGCCACTCTTTGGCTCCTGTGATATCGCCACATGAGTGTGCAGGTCAAATGTTGCGATTTTATTTCTCAAGAGAAGCAGGAGAGACCTACTGATATGGTACAGCTCCTGAAAAACAATTTCTTCAGCAGGCTGATTTTTTTTTTTCCTGCGGGTCCCCAGTTTATCTGCGCTAGAGCCTTCTCCTTCCATCTCTATCCATGTCTCTTGGCAGCAGCCACACTCTAGCACTCTGGCAATCTGGGCAGAGCCAGGCGGGTCAGTGGAGGGAAAGGTTTCCGGTGCCCGGCTTGCTTTGCATGGAGGGATTCCCCACGGAGATAAACTGGGACAACAGTTCCCAGCAAACAGCAGTTTTCAACATAAATATTGCCAGGTTTGAGCTAATGTGATATCAGCCCGGCCTGTAATCCAAACAAAATAGATCATTGTCCTGTGATTATTTTTCCTCGGGACAAAAGGCTCTGAGCACTTGGTTTCCCATTTTGTAACCTCTGTATTTATGGGCCATGTTAATTTAATTCAGCAGCTCCGCCTTCAACACAGTTCAAAAGCAGCCAGAATTTGCATTTCATGATTTCAAAGCCTTTCTGGTCTGCTGGGCTTCCCTGAGAGGGAGGCTTTGTCCTCTTCGTTCTGAGAAAGAAGAGGACAGAAAAACCACCCGAACCCTTTGACATAATACAAAATACACCCTCGGCAGCAACACGGGCTGCTGTTCATACCCCAGAAACGGAGACCCAGTCGCAGAGCACCTGGACCGTTCTGGGACAGCCTGTCTCAGCTCCCACACACGCGGGCTGTGACCAGGGAGAGAAGCCCTTCCCGTCCCTGCGGCTGCTGACCCCGGGCCCTGCTGAAGGTGGTCTACGCTGCTGGCCACTGGCCAGTCGGGCTGAGCCAGGCCGTTGTTCATTTGACCAGCCTGACCTCTGTCGGGAACAACCAGAGGACCATTTCCCCCAAGTCTGTCCGCCCCTTTTTCCCAGTGTACACTATCAGCGTCTTAGATTGGACCTTATTTGACCCTGCAACATATGAGATGAGGTTTGTGACTGCCATTTCACAGATGGGGAAGCTGAGGCCAGAGAGGCAGAGTGATTTGCCCAAGGCCTCAAGGCCTCTAGAAATGAAAATAAAGGATTTCCTTTGGAAAGCAAAGCTGCCTTTTTTTCATCTATCCTTGGGAGAGGACTTTGACGGTGATTCCCATGACTGAGGGCGGATTTCTTTTTTCTTTTTTCTTTTTTTAAAATATAAATTTCTAACAAAATGGGGGCACCTGGCTGGCTCAGGTCATGATCCCAGAGTCCTGGGATCGAGCCCCACCTCGGACTCCCGGCTCAGCGGGGAGCCTGCTGGTCCCTCTCCCTCTGCCCCTCTCCCCTGGCTCGTGCTCTCTTGCGCGCTCTTTTTTTCTCCCAGATAAATAAATAAAATCTTTAAAAAAAATTCTAATGAAACAAGTAATCCATGTATGTATGCTAATATATTCTTTCCTCCAAACAGTACAGATAAAGCTTAAAGCTCCTTACACCACCCTCCTCCACCTCCTCACCCCACCCCTACACCCACACAAGCATGCCTCCCCTCCCAGAAGTCTACCACTATAGAAGCTTCTATGGTAACCTTCCACCGTCTCTCAAAGCATGCATCGTCTATATACTTCTCCAAGGCTACACATTTATGTAGCGTTTGTCACTTTTTAATAAAATGATAATCGTATTGTGTATATATTTCCGCGATTTACTTTTTATACTCAATAAACTCCTGGTGGATATAAGAATGCAGCCAGTCTAGCACTTTCTCAGTCTTCTTAACATGCTCTGTAGTACAGCCGTGCCATGGTTCACTAGCTGTTCACTGATTTTTCCCTCACCAACCGCGCTGTGCTGCTTCCTGGGGCCCATTTGCAAGCGTTTTTTTCAGAGCTGATGTGAGATGTGGGATTGCAGCAAGTGACAGGGACTACTTGCTCCCGGCATCCTTCTACCACTCTTGTGGTTTAGAACACAGATTTCTTAATTTGGGTTCCCTAAACCTGTCTCTAGTAGAGAGTATTGCCTGCAGAAGATTTACTGGGAGGCACTCTAGGGAGGGCTACTGGTAGGAAGTGAAGAGGGCAAGACTGGGCCCACTGTGCCCTTTCAATTAGGCCTCTGGGGACCCCTACAGGACCTCTGGGGCTGGAATGACCCCCCCTAGAGTTGTCCCAAATTAAGGCAAGGGGCCAGAACTTTTAATGCCTGCATAATCTAATTATTGTCAAAATGGCCTCCCTTCTTCGAGGGGGTGTAATCTTGGGCAAGACGGTTCCCTGCAACTTTGAGCCATGGCCAGAGAGACGCCGCTGTGTACCATCAGTCCCCGATATTCCCAGCCACTGAGGAAGGGTGTGTCCCTGGCAAGGGGCCCCAGGCCAGAGAGCACCCACCGCACCCACTTTCAGAGCAGCAATTCCATTTCCCAGGTCTGCGCACAGCCAAGGGCATGTGACCAGGTTCTGACCTACAGGACCCGGCAGGTTCAGCCGTAAAGGGAGCATCTCAGACTTTTGCAGGAAAGAAAAGTTAACTTGAGTGCTATTTAGATCCATTTTATTTGAAGTTCCTCCGGAAAATAGCTTAAAGTAGATGCTAATATACAAAGTCTTTGGGTGGGCATTTTTAAACACATTTAAAATAAGTTTAATAGCTATAACATGACTCGGCCCCACCCCCATGCCCATTCTGATATATATATAATCCACCTGCAGAGTCTGAGCGTGTCCATTTCACAGACACGACTTTGAACTGACCTATCTGTACCCTCCAACCTGGGCTCATTTCTGACCTATTCGCAAGGATTCTAGCAACTGTTAAAGATTCGGTCAGATGCATGAACAAAGCAAGCCTAACTTGGCAGGAAATAGACCCACATAGACACCACTAAGCCACATTAGCTTCTGGCTTCAGCTGGCTCTGACCTCAAAACACACAGCTGGGAGAATCAAGACCGAAGAGGCAGATATGGGTCCGAGCCAGAATGTAAACTCTGAAAGCTTGGCTCCAAATCCCAGCTTGGATGCTCTCTCAGGAGTCCTGGGAAGTTTCCTATGGGTCCTCGGTCTTCTCATCTGGAAAATGAAGCCTATTGGCCTGCAGCACAAAGTGTGGGCTCTGCACCCAGACCTGGAGAGCCTCCAGTTAATCGTGGTGCCTGCGTGAGCCACACACCCGAGCTGCTGGGGGACCCCGCATCATGTAGGCGAGCAGCACCAGACCCAACTGCCTCAAGAGTGCTCTCACCATTGGAACTTCGGGCTGAGCTTCATCTTCCCTAAGGGTACCACCGAGTTTATGAACAGCACAGTCTCAACTGACCAAGAAACAAGAGTCTTGGAGAAACAGCATCAGGGGAAGAAGCTGGCAATACTTCCTGAGGGCCTATTATGGGCCAGAGGCTTACAGAAAACACCCTATTTATTCTTCCTGACTCTCTGTGAGACCTAGGTCTGACTACGGATGGGGAGATTGGGTTCCAGACTGACTGATGAATTTGCTGGGGCTTATAGTGAGGCTTCGATGAGCCCTATGTGGCACTGGGCTCAATAATAACAGCGGGATTACTATTATTCTTACCATATTCTAAGCACGCTGTATATATCAGCTGTTGAACTCTCCGGACAACTCTATAAGGTAAAAGCCCCAATTATCCTGCCCTTCGCAGAGGAGGAAACTAAGCCCTGGGAGCATACAGCAAGTACAGTTCAGAGCCGAGATCTGACCCAGCAGCCTGGATTGGGGATGCATGTGCTTATCCACTACGCCATCTGACCTCGCTGTCCCCCACTCCCCTCCACACTCTCGGCTTGCCACAGAATATTGGAGCTGAAAGGGATAGCAGAGAACGGAATTTAATCTCCCCATCCTACAGATAGACAAACTGAGAGCCAGAGAGGAAATAGACTTGCCCAATAACACACAGATGGGAACAACAGTCCCAGGAGCAGAGCCGAGATCTAGGCAATGGGGAGGAATTCAAAATTAAGTTTAAAAGCAAAGCACTCTTTACCCCTTGAGTTTTGTTTTTTATTTCAACAGATCTGGGAATCTGGCAGGTCTAACTGGTAATCAGGAAAGGTCCTTATAGGAGGGGGTTCTGAGGGCAGCACCTATGGGAAGAGAAGCAGAGTGAAGGGGAAGAGAAGACATGGGAAGAGAAGGTCCTAGCAGCTCTGGGAGCCAGAGAGATGGGTGTCACGGCAGCCCCAGCCGGGCACAGCAGGGAATGCGATCCTACCCGGTTCCCTCACTGGCCTAAGCAATACCCTCTGCATGCTTCCTCTTTGCAGGCTGAAAATCAAAGTTGAATACCTAGTGAGGGTGAGGATGGGGATATATTCACTTATGAGAAGCAGCAGAGGGTAAGGGTTATAAGAATAAAGTCCTGGGTTAGCTCCCTGATTTGCTCTCAGCGTGACAATGGACAGTTGCTTAATCTCTACCCCTCAGGCCCTGCACAGATAAAATCGTGTCGGAAAGAAGAGCTTGCCCACCAGAAAGAACTCAATCCACCGATGGTCCTGAAGTCAGTAACACTGGCCCAGCACAGAGTAAGTGCTCAAGAAATAGTTGTCGCTGTGGCTCACCATGAATACCGCTACTTGTCGGGCACGGACCATGTGCCAGGCACCAGCTAAGGGCGTTATAAATACTTCCTCGTCTCAACCACCTGCTGTGGAGGGTATTACCATCTCCAGACTGCAGATGAATAAATGGAGACTTGGAAAAGTGAAGTAACTTGCGTGAGGAAACCAACCACTCCTTGGTGGGAGTGCTTGGCATGGAGCCCTATCTCTCCCTTAGAGTGGTGTTCAAAAGGATGCCGACAAACTCATCCAGAAGAAAAGAGAGAGGACCTTAATCAACAAAATTATGAATGAAAGGGGAGAGATCACGACTAATCCAAAGGAAATAGAAACAATCATCAAAAATTATTATCAGCAGCTATATGCCAATAAGCTAAACAACCT